>NW_019014665.1:1664135-1685176 GCF_000150535.2 Carica papaya | reverse complement strand
TCATTGATTATTTTGCAATAAACAAGTTTTGCAGCATTTTATCATGGTCATATCATGTCCAGTGTCTGTATCAGTGTCTGCTAATTATATATATATATATATTTAAAAAAAGTAAAATTAAAATATAAATAAATGAATACAAATAGTAAGTTCATATTCTTTAAACACTTCAATAATTTATTTGAAAAATCTAGATTTTATATTTCAAATAGTAAGTTGACAAAATTATGTGGACCCAGAAAATATATTTAATAAAAAAAAAAAAAAAAACTCAAGAACCCTAATATTACTTGATATTAAGATTTTCAATTAATGGGCTAAAGTACTAAGAAGGCTTTTACAATCTTTATTGGACAGCTCAGAGGTTGGCTGACTGCACATGATTTCCCAATTTCTTCCTTATCCATTTTCCTCTCATATTTTTATATTTATATAAACCATTTTTAAACAAAGCAAACCCCATAATTAGTTCAAATAATAATATTAAATGGATAATCAAATTATAATTTAAAAAGATTTACTCTTAATTATTTGATTTAATCACTGTAGAAAAAGTGCTCTCTCATATAATCATGAAAATATAAAAAAAGATAATAATAATAATAATAATAATTGGCCAAAATAATTAAAAAATGATTATTACTAATCCTATTTTGATTGATTATGATTCAATGATTAATTAAATTAGTTAATTGATAAGATAATATTTTATATGTATATATATAAATATGCAAAATAGGATAATCTTGATCCTAGGTGGCAACAGCTGTACCGTCAATAATGGGGCTCCACTGGGACCCACACATAATAATTACCCGCCACTT
The DNA here is from genome assembly GCF_000150535.2 of Carica papaya. The sequence continues at coordinate 1,684,352 of NW_019014665.1, read as the reverse complement.
AAACCTTCCACCCCCCAACTATTTTCATTCCCACTTAAAATTTAAAACCTTTAAAAAACAGAAAATTGTTAATTAAAGGAAAGCAAAAAAAAAAAAAGCATCCTTTCCAAGAATACGAACACACACGGAAGATCAAGGAGGTCACGGAAAAGCAAAAGACAGAGAGAAGGAAAGGGAAGGAAAACGGTGTCAATGGAGGATTTGGAAAAGCGAGAGAAGGGCGGGGTAGGTGGAGGAGGGCAGGAGGAGGAGGAGCTGATTGAGGGGATGGCGGTTTTGGATTTCGATATGTTGTGTTCGACTGTGGCGTTGCAGACGCAAGGAAAGTGGACGAGACTGGAGAGCGTCGATGCGGGAGATGATGAGAAAGGAGGAGATTTAGGTGGGGTTTTGAGGATGTGGGAAGGTGAGGTTCTTGATTGTTGCGAGGACCGTCGTATCGCTATTGAATCCGCTTGGTGAGTTCTTTGGTCTTCCCAGCCCCCCTGTTTGTTTCGCAGGAAATTTTTTTTGTTTCTAGGAGAAAACTATAGACAAGCTATGCTATGGTGTGAAGAAACCCTTACGCATGAGAATCTTTTTTTGAAGAAAAAAATTTAGGCGTGTTTTTCGTGAATTCCGGATTTTTCTGATGTTGTTTGTTTCGGCAGAAATTTTTTTACCTTTTCTTGAGATTTTTTGGGGGCTTAGTTTTAGGTAGGAGCTAAAAGGATGGTAGATTGGATATGATAGCTTTTTTCTTTATTCGTCTTTTTTACTTCGATTTTCATCTGAAATAAACGTGCGGGTTAATGTTGAGTTTTTATTTTCCTTTTTGTTTCAAAATTTTCCTTATTGTTCTCTTTTCAAAGTCTTATGATTGAGTGTAATTAGGAGAAAGCAATTTTTTCCCTTGGTAGATTTTTTGCCAAATAATTTCAGGTCAGGGAAGTTTGACTTTGATGCCACCTGAAGCATTGACCTTTTTCTTCTGGGTATTTAGGTATTCCATGCTTTGCCTGCAGTTTTAGCCCCCTGTTGGGGGGGAATTGATACTATTGGTTTCTATGATTGTAATATTATGATGCTTTATGAATAATATTGTATTTGATCTTGCAGTTGCCCATGGTACAGATTTGGGAAAAACATGAGACGGGCCGGTTTTGGTCCTTGTTTTATTCAGGTAAAATTAGTTTATAATTCTTAAAACCATCATGGCGTTTATGGAAATCAAATATAAAGTTATGCTTCTTAAGAATCTAGCTACTTTTTTCGGAGAGTAAGAATCAAGCTACTTGAATAGTGTTATGTTATTCATTTACAAACATTCTCTGTTAATTCTACTACCAAATCTAAATTTTGTTCCTTTGGCAACTCAAGTATTTTTGATATACATGAAATGTAATTTTGCAGGGAATCGTTTATTTCATCCTCGTTGTTACTGCTCTTGTCAATTTCATTGCCTATATTGTCACCAAGCGCCATTGCTTTCTGTATTTTGCACTTGCTTTCACCATTTCAGTGGGAATATATTTGGGTTTCTTCCGCGCACAAATAAGAAGGAAATTTAATATAAGGGTGAGAATCTTAATACATCTTTTGGTTTGATTTTAATAGTTGTTTTGCAGGTTTAATTTTGTATAAGGATCCTAATATCAGGTATATATAGTAAGAACTGATTATTTATCTTCCTAATTTCTAGTCTTCTAAACATTTTATGTTTTTCTATTAATTTTTTATCCAATAATCTGCAATATCTCCTTGTACATTAATTTGAGAGCAGCTCATGTGGTTCTAGGAGAAATTATTTTGTTTAACAGGTAATATACTGTCACGGTATCCGTTTTCATGGTTACTAGAGGAAAAAACTAAGGTGTTCGTTAATTTTTGTAGTAATTTATGAGTTTATATATAGTTTTAGAATGGGATATCACATCAATATCCACCTGTAATATAAAATAACTTATCATACTTCTAGAGGGCAGCTCCATCAAAATTCTGTGGAAGCTTGATGCTTTAATTGATTTTGTGTACAGTTTCTTAGTTTGGTAATCTTTTTGGTGGGGACATTTATGACGATGCAAATAATGCTATATACTCTAGCTTTTTAGTAGGGTATTTGAGCAAGAATGGAGACTGAATCTATCAAGTCTATTCTTCTTTGCCTTAATAACCGTTTACTATGAACTTTATTGCATTTATGAAAGTCCCTTTTTTTTTTTCTCACAAACCGTTCAGTATTAGTTAATTTAGGAATAAGGAAGCTATGACATTTATTTTAATAGGAAAAATAACTTTCTTTCTCAATTTCCCCGGGTTGTTTTTGGTTGCCCTTATTCTCCAAAGTTGGATATGGTCTGTCTTTGTTCCATAAAATCCTGGAAGTTTTGAGTTACTTCTGTGTCAAGATTTCTTCTAGCCTTTCAGGCCTACGTTTCACTTTTCCTCGGGATAAGTTCGATATATGCAAAGTTACCAGCCATTGAGCAATTCCTAGTGATTGACACAGAAAAATATAAGTCATGCACATGTATAATATCATATTTTGTCGAGTATATGAATTAGTATCTGTATGTGTGGCATCTTTCTTGTATTTGGCATTAGTTGGCTGTTTCTGGTTCCGATTGATTGCTTTCGTTGACAGATTTTGGATGTTTGATTGTTTTCAGGGCAATGATAGTTTCTTGGACGACTGCATCTACCATCTTATCTGTCCCATGTGCGCATTATGCCAGGTGCTAAACTTGTATCCTCAGCAGATTTGTTTTGTTGACCCTTGAAACAGGGACTCTTCAGCTATGACTTGAATCAATCAAATATTATGACTTGAATCTCATTTGGTCACTAAGTATTTTAACCATGTTTTAGAAAATTTGATGGTTTGTATTCTTCAAATATGAAACAGGAGTCCAGAACTCTGGAAATGAACAATGTCCAGGATGGAACTTGGCATGGTCGAGGGGATACACTATGCATCGGTGGCTATAGTGAAGGGAACAAAAACTTTCTCGAGCTACACCCGCCTCCTCTTGTCTCAATCACAACTCCTGTTCCGTCTGATGCGCAAAAGAATTGAAACAGTAGGGATCCACCTTGATATCAAGAGCCGGACTTACCCTTCAAGTAATTTATCCACTGAAAGGATGGATTCAGTCTCCAACAGATTTGAAGTTAATTGCAGTTTTTACGCTGCCAACGGAGTGTATCCTGCCTGGATGGCTGGACGTGAACTGCGGACGAGATACCAATTTCTAACCCTTTGAATTTGGGAAGATATTGGTGATTCTTGATAAGAGAGAAACTGTATTCCATGATGTTATTTGATTCTTGACAGTGGAACTGGAGATTTCCAACTACACGTTTACCAATCACGAAGCTGCTTCCTGTATCTGCAGTATTTTGACTAGACTCTTTCACGGGCCTCACCAGTCAACTTTCCTATTCTCTTCAAGCTTCAAGTCCGCTAAATTGATTCCTGCATCTTTGGAACCGAATGTGTATTCTGACAAGTTTGGTCTGTTTGTGTAGGATCTTGACAAAAGAAATTAAAGGGTTTGAAAAACATAATCATTTACCTGTCTATTTTCCCCTTTAAAAATCTTTTTGTTATTGTTCAACTAGTGAATCTTGCAGTCAGGTTCAATTTTTACCTTTGAACTCAGAGAACCAATTTCTATCAAATCTTAGAAAACCCTTACATACTTATGCTCCATAGAAACTGATTACTTGATCTTGTTCCTTAATTAATAGATTTTAAAACACGATAAAAAAATTTAACTCTTATATATGACGTAATATATAATTATTCGTATGTTAGATAAAAATCAAACTTTCGTTATAAAATTTTATAGATGTAGAGAAATACCACATAACACGTAGAATACAAATCTATGTTAAAATTTAGGTTCTTTACACAAGTAAAATTTGTTAGTAATTAAATTCACACCGACGATTTCTTAAAGTTTTATCTTTTGGTTCCACAAGTGTGTAAAGAAGACAAATTTCTTTTTGATGAATAAAGTTTATGCAACTAATCAAAGTAAAAGTGGCACGAGGCTATGACTTTTGACTATGCTTTGTTATTTTCTTTTCAAATATTTTATTAAATTAATTTAATCAACCATGTGATACTCATCTTCAATCTAGTCCTCTAATTAATATTTTATTTTATTTTTTGGGTATTATTTTTCTGACCATCTACTTCTACTTTGTAGAAACTTCTACCATAATAATATAAAAGATTTATATTTTAATATATATATATATATATATAGGTGTATCATAATTGTAACTTGAACCTTGCATATTATTTGTAATGCTTTCAAAACCCAAATATCATTTTAAGTCCAAGGTATTAATGGTACGTAACTCCAATATATATATATATATATATATATATTTAATATAAGTTGACTCTACATTAAAAAAAAAAATGATTATTGAGTTTCATATGCGGTTCGAATCATATATTATTAATAAGTTGAGCTAAATTTTTAAATAAAAAATAAAAATTTAGATTTAAAAAATGATTGTTTTGAACTAGAATGTCATAAGGTAATATAATTCGTTTTAAATTTATAATTATTATCGAAGAGATAAATATATGTATGTAATTAGTCTTATTACTTAAATATTAATTTTATTGTATCTTAAGATTTATTGAGAAGATATTTTCTCAATAACTTAATATAATTGAGGTATAATTTTTTTTTCTAACTAAATTTATCCCGATTTTAGAAAAATTTTCGTTACTTATTCTTATACAAACAATAAAATAAGACTCATTTCTTACCACTAAAATTATATACAAGATTAACTCATAGAAAGAATATGATAAACGATATATAAAATAATTTCTAATATTTTTTTTAAGGTTATATTATTTTTTAAATCTCTCGAGATTATAATAAAGTAGCTTATGCTCATATATAGCGATCTTTTCACAATTCAAATAGATAATATTGTATTTTGAAACCTCTTAGATTTTTCGGTTTCACTTCTTTTGCACGACTTTTATTTTTTGTTCGTATAAATAAATTTTTTAGCTACTTATTTTTTTTTTCCAAAAAAAAAAAACGAATTCAAAGTTGGTATACCGTATGTCATTTTCTTCCATTAATATTTAAAATTCTTAATGCTAAATTATTAAATTAATAGATTTTTTAATAATTTCTTTTTTTTAAAAAAAATTAATTCATCACCGGCTACCTTGCGAAGCTCACTAAGGAGACGTCATTTAAACATCATAATTAAATATTAATACTCTCATTTTAAATTAATCTTTCCCAAATCACTTTCATAAACATTATTATTATATAAGAAAAATATGAAATTTTAATTAAAGACATCTATGCGTGCATTTACATTCTATAATTTGACCAAACCTTCATCTTATTCTATATATATATATAATATTGTTTTTATTTATAGTGATAATTGCTAATTTAATTAGTTAATTTATAAGTAATTTGAAGACAATAATTCTTCTCACTTAATTTCAGTAATTTAATATCGTTTGAAATAGAAAACAATTTTATTCTATTCACATACGTATGCAATACAAAAATTTGGCTATATTTATAGGATTATAATTAATGGGGCAGGTGTCATGGGATAATATCTTTTTATTAATATATATATATATATATATATACACAATAATGCCGCCCCACTATATGATTACTTAGATTAATTTTTAATATACATTTTACAATTAATATTGATTGGTTTGGGCATTTAATTAATATATATTGATACTTTATATATTTTATTTATTGAATAAAAATATATATACATATGTATATATCAATTATAACATAATTGTATAAAAAAAATAGTGACAATTTAATTTAAATTAACAATAATTTTTATAGATGAAGAGAAATACAAATTTTGGGTAAAAATATTAGCTCTTATATACTGATCAGATAATCACTTAAATACACACATCTATATGTATATATATATATATATATGTATATGTATATATTTATGTTAAAAGGAAGTCATCATAACGTCAACTCTAAAAAAAGATGACAATTTTTTTTTTAAAATTTTTTGCAGAACTTTCAAAGATTGCTTCCTCCCAGAAAAATAATTTATTCTCTTCACGTTGAAAACGATGGGAAAATCTTGTTAAAGTTTTCCACAGGATATTTGAATGCACACAGGGTAAGTATACAACAATTAAAGTCCTGTTCTTGTTTGTGTCTGTGTACGTGCATATATATATATATATATATATGTATACATACTTGTGAAGTTGAAGCTGATCATCATGATCGGTGAATAATTAGGTCGATCAATATTACTACAAAGAAAATTAATCATGGAAGGAGGTGGTGAAAGCTCAAGTAAGCTCAGACGTTGTATATCTCTGAATAAAGGTGCATGGAGTCCCGAAGAAGACGAGAAGTTGGTAGCTTATATCAGGAGATATGGAATTTGGAACTGGAGTAAGATGCCAAAACCTGCAGGTATTTCAAATGATCAATACAATTAATTACGCATATGTATATGTATATGTGTATGTATTTGTTTGCTTGCACTATATATGTACGTTGTATAATGGGTTTGATTATGTATATATGGTAGGTCTGTCGAGGTCTGGAAAGAGTTGCAGACTTCGTTGGATGAACTATCTGAGGCCGAATATTAAGCGTGGAAAATTCAGCAAGGAAGAAGAGGAAACCATAATTGCTTTACATAACAAGCTTGGAAACCGGTAATTTATCTGTTCAACTTCTTCATTTTAACTACAGTTGTCAATTGAATATCTCTATATATCATCTTATTGCGCACACACACACACACACACACTTACACTTCTATATAGGAACAGGTAATTTCAATACTCCAAGAAATGCTAGGATTTATCTTGGTTTCTTCATGATCAATCTTTTTTTTTTCTTTATCTATTTTGGAGACAGTACCAGAACATTTTTCAGCACTTATAAATAGCTCAGAAATCTATACACACACACACACACATGTATGCTTCTCTGTACATATACTTTCTGCATCATATCTATGTTTTGAATGAATACTACTTCTGCATTTCCATAAAATATGTACCAATAGTATTTGAAATATATTTACTTATTTCTACGTAACTTTATTAGTAAAACAATGAAAGAAAAAACAACTAGACATACTAATTTATTAGTGTTTACATATACGTATACTTAATTATCTATGTATATTTTTTGAAGTAAACTTAATAATTATTCGATCTTAAAATTTAATTCATAACTTAACATTTCATTCTTTCGTAATATTAAGATGGTCAACAATCGCAACAAAATTACCGGGAAGAACAGACAACGATATCAAAAACTACTGGCACACTCATCTCAAAAAGCGCAGGAAGAACGACATCAATAAAAAACCATCACAAGAAGTTTTAATATTTACGAAAACAAAAGAGAATTCAACCGAGACTCAAGAACTTATCATTTCTCCAGAGCCATCAAATTCAGAAAGCTCCACTGTGATTCAAATGTCACCCTGTCAACCCATATCTGACCTTGTTGAGGAAAGAAAACTGACCATGCTGGAAGAAGAAATAATATTATACGATGAGGAGTACTGGGCAACATATGTAGACTACTCTTTGTGTGTTTTGAATAGTGACTTCTATAATGATGAGGTTGAGAATGATGTTTGGATAAGCCTTTTTATGGATGAGATTTATTAGCAAATCTTGTTTAGGAAACCAGAATCAGATTGAGAGTTAGTATGCTGAGAGTTTGGTTCTTTTTCTTCTGCACTGAACCATGTTTGAAAGATATTATATTGTTTACTTTTGTGGGTGCCAAAGGATATACATATATATATATATATATGTATGCACTGTATGTATGTGTGTGTATATACTATGAGGTATGTGAACATCTGTGCTTACAAATTAAAAAAGTTTGTGATTTTCTGCCCAGTAAAGTGGTCCTCTAAAGACAAAGGTTATTGCAACTTCGCTTCCTTTTCCAGGAAAGATTAAAAATGTTTTACAATAAATGATGTGGTGCTTTCATTGAGAGTCGAACTCAAGACCTCCCGCTTACTAAACGGGTGCTGTAACCAACTGAGCTATGAAAGCGACACTGTTTGATCTCATTGAGAACTAAAATCTCAATTTACTTACCAGAAAACCGACAGGATCCACAAAACAATATATGAACATTATTCAGAATAATTTCTGAGCTTTAGCTGGACAATCTATATATATATACGTATATATATACACACACACACATATATATAGCAGCACTTTTTCGTTTATTGATTCCTATGTTTAATAGCTATAGATTTTGAAGTGTTTTAATAATGGCATCCTTCATACTTGAATTTTCTCCTACTATGCCTTTTATGCTTTAATATCTATGTATATATATATATATATATATATATATGTATTCTAGTCTATCATTCATAGCTTGGCTTCACCAAATTCATCAAATATTAAAAATTATTCTCTTGAATTTCTTCAACAAGTTGTGATTATGAACAAAGAAAATGTAAAAATCTACTAAAATTCTACTAAAATAAAAATATTATCCTTATCAATTTCACTAAGTGGATAATTTATTTGATAATCGAACTTTATTTTGATCATGTTGATTATATTTAGAAGATTTTTAATAAATGTGATTATGTTGTTATGCAACTTATAGATTTTGGTTTGCTCAAATGTGTGAAAATTAAAAATTTTATATGACAGAAAATGTGATGAGAGCAGCTCATTGCTGCATCGAAGATAACGAAAATTATCATAAAATTACTTAATCAACCAATTGCTACTAAGAGATAGTAAGAGTTTAAATGAATTGTTTAATTTATATTCGTTTACTCGGTTAGAAGTCATTGATTTATGAGGTATTGAAATCAATGATTTTTATGGTAGATCATATAGTTGACTTATTTTGATTTTCTATTCGTTATCATAAAAAAAAATGATTGGAGTAGGATAGAAAAACTACTAGATGAGTTTAATTAATTGGAATATTTAACTAACTAGTATTATATATATAAAGTACTTTTAAGTTTCAGAGAGCCAGAAGTAATGAAATATTAAGTATGATTTCAATACATAAACCCAATATTGGTGGTAGTATTATTATTTACCTACTAGAGTTGGGTATCATCTGACTCGTGTAAAAATGACGGTCATTAGGGTTTGCTTGTGTTCTTATATGCATGGATTATGTGCTGTTGAGGGAAGGGTTAACTCCGATGGGGCCTCTTCGTCTTCTTGATAATCTCTCGTTTCATAAACAATTTTAGTTTAGTTTAAATCTAATCTATTTTATAAAGATCCGCGAACTGAATTATAAAAATTTCTTGACCCATCATCTTCTTCGATAGGCCCTTACTTTAGACAAATCAAGTTGAATTCATAGCCAATATAATATTTAAAATTCATAATATATATTTCATTTGTTGAAAAAATGTTTAAGAATTACCACATCTAAAATTTTTAATTCTTAAAAATATTTTTAATATAAAATTAATATGATAATATATATTTTAAAATAAAATTTTATTTTTAAAAGGATATCATAATTACCTAGAATTAAAATAATAGTAATATACTTAATAAATAAAATAGAATTAAAGTAATAATACTTATAATAATTATTGATTTACATTTTTTAGATATAAAAAAATTTAGCTTTGGGTTAACTATATATATATATATATATATCGTATAATAGTTACCAACTCTAAAATTATGAAATATGTAAATTCTTGATTACTTGTTTATTTCCTAATACATTATTCAACATGCACGATAATGATTTATTCTGTGTGATCTAATCCAGTTTGTTTTGTCCAAGTAAAGTGATGATGTTATATATATTGACTTGCAGGCTTTGGTAGCAAATTGCAGGTTTTGATTGATGCGGAGGAGAGAGAGCGACATGATCGAAAGCCGGAGAAACAGAGTGAAGAGAAGTTGTAGAAACAACCACGAAGGGCTCTTAATGATGAGAGTGATACAGATGTTCCATTATTGAGGAAGTTTAACAAGAAGTCGTCAAAGCAGATGAAAGAGAAGGAGATGAATGCAGAGCTTACAATTTATTATTTGTTTTTATAAATTATTTATCATTTACAATCTCAGAGTATGTGATTGAATATTTTAGTAGACAGTGTCAACAGTGTTTAAAAATTATAATTAATGCTGTGAGTTGTCCATCTTCCACCACCGGCATCCTCTTCTGATTTACAATTTGCAAACAACCGACTGGTACTGCTTCCACCGGACTAGGCAATAGAAATCTACAGGTTTTTAGTAAGCTCTACTTCTTTCTTTCTTTTCTTGACTCTCTTTCATGATTATTCTGTTTCAGATTGTCTATGAGTTCTATACTACGCTTGAAATTTTCTCTTATTTATCTCGGACAGCTTTAGATCTGAATTGTTTTTCGATATAGAAACTTAGAACTTCCCTCTTTTTATCTTTAACCTTTCTTAGATACGCCCTCTTTCACCATTCTTACCATGATTCCTGTAATCTTAGCCCGTAACTTCTCTCACGGTTGTTTTCTTATTTATTGGTATAAAACTGGGTCAGCCATGGCCAACGAGGACACACTGGGTTTGCGCATACAATTCATACTGGACGCGCTATGCGCAGACCATGTCAAAGTGTGTCTTGTTGGGAAACCAGGAATAGGGAAAACATGGATTGCGAAAAAGGTTCGTGATCTTGTAAAGCAAAAAGGTTTGTTTGATTTATGTTTTTGGCTGTCTATGAGCAGAAAACATGACAAGGAATCTCCTCTTGGGAAGATTGCTGCTCCCCTGCCTATATGTCTGCCAACTGAGGAGTGGGATGTGGGTGACGATGGTGATGACGGTGAGGATGAGGAGTAGCAGACAGAAGATGAGGAGAAGCAGACAGAAGGTAATCTGAAAGAGAAAATATCAACAGCTATTGGTAAGAAGAGGTGTCTTCTAATCTTGGATGGTGTTTCTAAGGATATGATAGTAGATGCAATTGTATCAGAATTTGAATCCTTGGTTCCTGATTTTAAGCAGCCTTCATTTAAAGTCTTGGTGACCACAATAGATTACTCTGGAAATCCTAATGATCCTTACGTGAAGGTGTTGGAGATTGGACCCTTGTCTACTTCGGAGACCTTCACTCTTTTGCAACAAAAGTCAGAGATCAAAATTTTAAGCTACCATTTGAAGATATCTATACGGAAAGTGAGGGTGCTCCTGCTAAAGTTGAGGCTATTGCAGAAGCACTAAATTGCATTACAGAACACAAACATCGGGATTGGAGAGGAGAGTTTATAGTAGATTCAACAGTTACTGATGCTTCCAGCATTATGCCCTGCTTTCTCTGAATTGCCCATGCAATTCTGCCAACCAATGATCTGATTCGTTGTTTCTGGCACAGCTGGCAGTACATTCACCTGAATGGTCCTGTTAATTTCACTCAATTGATAGCCCATTGGATTATGGAGGGTTGTCTTGGTCGTATTGATTGTGTTGAGGATGCTTTTAACAAGGGTTACTCTGTTGTCATGGAGCTTATAAGTCTAGGCTTTCTCCGACATGTGGACTCCAACTGTGTCGTAATGGTAGGATGTGCAATGAAAGTGCCTTATTGGCGGATTAGAGATGAAAAAGATTCTGTGATTTACCGCAAGAACGAAGATGGAGGACATTATTCAGGTAGGGATTCCCAAAGATTTATATATACAGAGAGCTGTTTAATGATTCCTACTTTGAAGGAAAAAATATGGGAAGGATTTGGGGACACTGCACTGATTGATGGTGTGATAAGAACAGCTGGACATAGGAGCAAATCAGAGAAAATCTCAACATTATTACTTGATGGTAATTATCCAGGCAAGGAAGTCCAGGATGCATTTTTTCATAGTCTGAATGGTCTCAATTTTCTTGGCATCTTCAATCCCATGCTCAAATCTCTACCAGCATCTTTTTCACACATGCAAGAGCTTACAATGCTTATCTTAAGGGGCTGTGAGTTTCTGCAGGAGATTGATCAGATAAAAGAGCTCAGATCATTAGTTATTCTCGAGATATCTGGTGCTACATCATTGACGACAATTCCAGATGATTTATTGCAGCAAATGCTTCATCTCCAAAGGCTCAACTTCTCTGAAGCACGGGTTGAAATGTTACCTATTTCTATTTCCAATTTAACTGAATTATGTTGGCTTATCTTGAGAGGGTGTAGCCACCTGAAAATGTTTCCATGACTAAGTGCCTTGAAAAAGCTTGAGGTTATTGACCTTAATGGTGCTTCATGTTTTGAAAGATTCTATGAGGCAACCTTTTCTCAGTTCCCAAAACTCAGGATCCTTGATGTTTCTCATTCGCAGATTGATCGCCTACCAATTCTATCTGGTCTCGAAGAGCTAACACTGCTTGGAATGAGAAATTGTAAATCCTTAACTAGACTTCCAAGGCTAAAAGGTCTTTCTGATCTCCAAGTTCTTGATCTTTCTGGTGCTATCTGTTTAAAGGAGATCTATGATGGCATTTCACCTAGTCTTAAAGTTCTTGATTTATCTGAAACTGACTTGCATGCCTTCCCTTCTATCACTTGTAACCTTTCTCATATTTTGCTAAGAAATTGTACTGCACTGACGAAGCTGCCAAGTATCTTGTAAAGACCTTGAATTACTTGATGTCTCTGGTTCCTCTAATGTACTTGAAATTGAAGATCAATCCTTTCAACATTTGTGGTGCCTTCATTGCCTAAACCTCTCAGATACCAAACTATGCTCTTTACCATCTCTCTCCCACCTTCTTAACCTTCGTACTATCATTTTAAGGGATTGTGAATTCTTAGAGCGTCTTCCAGAAATGGAAGGACTTCCGAGGCTCGAGGTACTTGACCTCACTAATGCACGTTCTCTGACAGGCTTTGATTACAGCGAGTTCCCAAACATGCGCCAGCTTATCCTATGTGGTTGTTCCTCCCTTACTATGTTGCTAGCTTTCGCTGAAAGTCTTGAAGTGATTGATCTTTCAGGTGGCACTAATTTGTCATTTCATAGTTATCGTAACTTTAATTTCGTGCATTTGCCTCGATTTCAGATACTCAAGACTTTTTGGAATTTCGGATTTTTACCTTTCCCATCATAAGGCCTCTATCAAATCTTGAGGAGCTAAATATTTCTAATTTTAGATATCTTCCTAGAAAAGATTCTTTCCTGAGTGATTTACTTAGTGCTATGAGGAACCTTCAGATTCTCAACTTGTCTAAAACTCCCATTTACGTAGATGTCTTCTTCCTAAGTAACTTAACCCAGTTGTCATTGAGAGGCTGGTCAGGCATGGAAGATGCATCAGGCTTGGAAAAGCTTGCAAGGCTTGAAGTTCTTGATCTTTCTGAAACAGCAGTCACATGCCTGCCTTCCCTGAAGTTTTTATGCAACCTCCGCCAGCTTTTGCTAAGAGATTGTTGGGGCCTGAAGAAGCTGCAACATTTGAAATCACTTAGTCGCTTGGAGGTTCTTGATCTTTGGGGTACTGGGATAAAAGAATTTCTCTATGAGATCTCAGAGTTGTCTTGCCTTAAACGCCTTCATCTTCCCCTCTTGAAGGATACTGAAGAACTTGATTGGAGGAGGATAAAGCACCTTCCAGAGGAACTAAATTGGGTTGATTGTGGCATCTTTGGGGCAGAAAAAGTGTTTCCATTGAGTGTAAATAATCTCCACATAATGGTTCGTGGCAGCAAGTTTTTTGATTTTTTGGACGAAAATCCCATGTTATGGGATACATATTTCAAGCAATTTCATTTTTCTGTTTCACCTCCAAGAAAGCATGATGAACATGGAGATTTCTTTAGCCACAGAGATGAAAGCAAATTTAGAGATATCTACACAAGAACCAGATGTTTTCCTTGTTACTCGGAAATCCACAGCCAGTCTCTGGAAATTTGGTCTTGCAGTCCTTTCCTCGGTCTGGAGTGTGTTCTCAGGCATGCTCAATATATATGTTTGCACGATAATGCAAATATCAGTTGCTTATCTGAATTAGGTACAAAAAAATCAGCGCAATGAGAGGCTGTTGCATTGAGAGATGCACAAGCATGGAGAGTGTTTTCAGTAGAGAAGAGGAAGCTATTGGAGCATCAAGCAAACTTGAGACTCTGCAGATTCTTAACCTCCCTAATCTGAAGAGTATATGCAACAAGAATTTGCAAGTTGAGAGATTCAGTAATCTTAAGCATCTGTATCTAGAATGTTGTCCACTACTTGAAATTGTTTTCTCCTTGTCCCAACAACCAATGAATCTTCAGACTCTTCAGATTAGGTTTTGTGATAATCTGAAATGCGTGTTTGAGTTTGATGGAACAACAGTGCATTCGATGAAACATCTAAGGACTCTGCATTTGTTTGAACTACTAGAGTTGAAAAGCATCGGAGCTGCCTTGCCGTCTCTTGAAAGATTTACAGGGGGAGAATGCCCAAAACTTAATGACTTTTTTACATGCTTCTTTCTTTTTGTTCGGGCAATACAAAACTGGACTTTGACTATAAGTTCTGGAATTGAAGAACAATGTGATGACAGTCAGCCCTGTCTTGGGTTGCCAAAGTTCCCTTCCCAAATAAAACACAAAGCCTCTCAGAAAACAAATGAAATTACAAATGCATGAAGACTTTGAGAACTTTGAGAAATAACTCCAGGTTTGTTATGTTGCAGTTTTATGTCATTGTATGTTTTTAATCGAGGGCCGGGGTTTATTATTTTCCCATTAAAATCTAATGGCAGCAGAGAATGCTATTATTTTTAGCAATTTATAAGCATACTTGTCAACTATACTTGTTAGCAATTGTAGTTTCTACTTGATATCTCTTGCATCAAAGTTGGAAGATTTTTAGAGGGATCATCTAAGCATCAAGTAATTTCTACTAGAAATTTGTTGTGCAATCTCTCTTTTTCTTCTACTTTCCCACCATTTCTTTGCCCCATGAATCTCCTGCATGCAATTCTTATCTTCTTGTAATAACGAAGCTGAATATTGTTCATCCTTCGGTGAATTGCCTTATTGTAAGTGTTTGTGTTTGGTGTGTTTGTTTTTACCTTACTGAAGATGATAGTCTTGTGAAACCCTGATCACAGGAGTGTTTTCCTTCATTATTTTCACCTTTCACATCATCTGTATAGTTTCACAGTTTGAGGAGCTTTTAGTAAATTTCAGCATTCAAAAAAGCAATCCTTTAACAGGGTAAATTTCAGCATTACTCCAATAGCTGCAAGTTTTCAGGCCACTGCTCTTTGAAGCTTCTGTTAAGAGAATTTCTGGTAGTTAAATACCTATCCTAGTTTTTCATGATACCCAAAAAAAAAAATTCATAATAGATGACTTTTGAGTCTTTCGTACAACATTCTGTAAACTAAACCACTCTGAAAGGGTGATCTATAATAGTCTTTTTGTTTAACATTTAAATTTAAATGCTCACATGACTTTGGTGGCCTTATGATGTGTATGGTTTTGCAGGTAGTATGTTTTCACCAGTTAACTTGTATTGTTCTGCAGGTACTATGATGCCGTGTTCGGTTTCTTTTAATGGTGAGAAGCAGACCTATTGTTTCTACCGCCTTGGAGCTGCCTATTTTCTTTTTTCTGGTGTGATTTCGTTACCATGTTGCTACTTTGTGAAGAATATGCTCTGGTTTGCTGGATTGTAGAAGTGATTTTCATGAGGAGTTGGATGGCTATCTTGCAGTTCAAAGTCTAGAAGAATTCGGCTAGCAAGCTAACAGGTGGTTGCTATTATGATGTGTTAGGGACCCTAGTCTGTTTATCTTGAAGCCTTAATTTTTGAGCTTGTCTGGTATATGAAGAAGGCTGTGAATCTTTGTTGGTAATTCAGCGTGTAAAAAACATTCTTGGAAGATGAAGGAAGAAGCAAATCTGGCTGTGGAAATGTAATTTTTCCATTGATTTTGTCTCTGATGGTGAAGTTGCTGCAAGGTCAGCGTTTGCATTTGTGGCTGTTGCGAATTTGTTTTTTGTGATCTTTGCTCGGATGTAAGATTGAATCACATATTCATAAGCTTTCAAGTGAAAATTGCTTGGTTGATTTAAGGTCAAGCTTTTTCACATAACATGAGACGATTATAATCTGGTATAAAAGCTTCTGTATTTGGTCAGAGATGATTATTAATCTCGTTTTTAACCCACATGCTACAGTGTCTTAGGTTTTCATCAAAGGTTCTACAACTTATTTCCTAATGCTACACTACAGTTTCCTATGAAGTCACATTTATTGGGTTTTAACCCAGGGAAATCTTCCTCACGGAGGACTTAGACAAGGGGATTCCCTTTTCGCATATCTCTTCATCTTAGGTATGAATACTCTCTCTCGACTTTCTCATTATGTTGAATCTTAACAAAAGATCAAGGTCTTAAAATTAATGTCAAGCCCCATCAATCACCCATCTATTTTATATAGATGATTTAGTCCTATTCGGTAAGACTTTCCACCAAAATCTCATGAATTTTTTGAAGTGTTCTCTGCACCTATTGCCAGTATATAGATGACTTAGTCCTATTCGGTAAGACTTTCCACCAAAATCTCATGAATTTTCTGAAGTGTTCTCTGCACCTATTGCCAGTAGTCCGGTCAGTTCTTAAATTACTATCAATCTCGTATTCTTTCGAGTCCAAATATATCCCACCATGTCTAAACCCATGTTAGAAACCATGCCCAACTGACTTATCTTCTTGCAAAAAATATGCATTTAGGTTGCCTACTTCATACTAATCTTTTGTATGTTTGCTTAAACATACTCAAACCCATTTATAGACGTAGAAGCGCACCACACTGTCCTATGCAGGAAGAATAGTACTCTCTCAAACCGTCCTAACTAAACATACCGCATGTCTATCTTTAGAATACCTAAGCTTATCTTAAAAAACTTAGCATAGATTATTAAGAAATCTTGGTGGGGCAAATTTGACTCATCTCATTAGCTTTACTACCCTCTATGTTGGTCCATTCATATAATCTTCATTTCTTAACTAAGATTGTACAGTTTCTATTACAATTGCAATCGTAAATTTGAGAATAGTTATTAATAACTAAGCATCTTAAACAAATTTTTCTTCTACTGTCTATTCTAATTTCCTCTAATTCTCTCATTTGGGAAAGAATTTTAGAAAGTCAGAGGGTTTTGTCCTTTGGGATTTATAAATCAATAAACTCAGGTAGAACCATTTATACTTAGATGAATCCATGGTACCTTCTCTGACTTTTTTTACTTCCTCTCCATTTAAAGACTCCCTATTTACTGAAATCAACTACTTTAATGATCCCCACTCACATATATAGGATATGCCTCTAATATCATAATAATATTCACCCTTCTATATGTACCTCATTGTTAAACTATTCATTTCTTCTCCACAAGAAGAAGAGAGCAAATGACAGTGGAAATATAAATCCATAAGGGTCTACATGACTCAAACTAGCTATAACTTGTTATTAAACTCTTACATACAGAAAGTTTATACTGAGTTTATCCATTGGAATCTCTTATAGAAGACTAAGTTCCTTCCTCAACATAAAACCTTATGTTGGCAAGCCTTGCACAATATTTTACTCGGTGTGTATCTAATTAATATTGGTCCTCTTTTTTCTACATGCAACTTTTGTGGATAGCAAGCCTTGCACAATATTTTACTCGGTGTGTATCTAATTAATATTGGTTCTCTTTTTTCTACATGCAACTTTTGTAGATAATTAGGTGTCTCCAACGTACAACATTTATTACTAGATTGTTCTCTAACTAAAGTCTATTGTTTTTCTCTTATTAGGCCCTCAAAATTTTAGAATTAACATGACAATCTCTTTCAGAATGAGTACCGTATCTTCTAGTAAAGTAGTTTCGTCCCACTACACAAGCCTATCATTTTTAAGCATATTCTCCCATATGCACTTATTCTATTCGATTCCTTATATTATTAATACCATACAAATAGATTCACTGATCTACATCTTAAAGCAAGAAAATGTCATGTTTAAATCTTATTAGAATATGCAATATAAAAGTTAATACTGCTAACAGACTTATATGAAGAGCATTTCTTATAGCACTACAACTTTCATAATGTCGAGCATAATGTTACCTGGGCTTGCTGGTCAGCAGCTCTAGTGTGTCTTGTCCTCTAGATCCCGAAGGAGCTGCTAGCCTCCATTTTTGCGTTGAAATGCGCTTAGTCTCAAGTGACGTTCTCCCAATGGGTCATATTTTTGTAAACTTAAGTAGCATGATTAATATTTATTCGCTTGTTTATATGGTCTCTCAAGTGACAGTTTTTCTACTATCTAAATCGTCTCTCACTTTATAAAGTCTCTAATTTAATTTAAGTTTGATCCATTATGTAAAAATTTATGAGCCAGATTACTAAAATATTTATGACCAATTATATTCTTAAACATGTCGGTGCTTTGAATAAATAAGACGGAATCTAGAATCAATATAATATTTAAATTCATAATATATATTTTCTTCAATCTAATTTCACATAACAAAAAATTTAAAAGACTTAATTATATAACTAAAAATACAAATAAATTATATTAACATATACCATTTATTTAAAAATATAAGTAAATGATATAAATGACATTGCTTTATTGGGTGTGATCTAATCCACTTTGTCTTGTCGGAGTACACATAATTTTATCTTCGCCCAGTAGAAGCTCCTGCTAGCTGATATTGCTTCTCTCGGAGTAGCCAATCGAAATCTGCAGGTTTTTTTTTTTTTTTTCTTCACTCTTCTTCATGATTATTCACCACACTTGAAATTTTCTCTTATTTATCTTGGACAGCTTTAGATCTGAATTGTTTTTGCATATAGAAACTAACTTTCCTCTTAGTTATCTTAAGGAACATTCTCTTCCACCATTCTTACCGTAACTCCTATAATCTCAAGCTGTAACTTCAATCACCTTATCGTCGTATATCTTGACTCTGTGATTGCTTGTTTCTTATTTACTGGTACATGACAGGAAGATATTTCCTCATATGAACAATTTGCAACAGGATCGGCCATGGATAACGGGGACACACTGGATTTGCGCGTAAGATTCATACTGAAAGAGCTGTGCGATGACCATGTTAAAGTAGTATGTCTTGTTGGGAAACCAGGAATAGGGAAAACATGGACGGCGAAAAAGGTTCATGATATTGTAAAGCAAGAAAGTCAGTTTGATTTATGTTTTTGGCTGTCTATGAGCAGAAAACATGACAAGGAATCTCCGCTTGAGAGGATTGCTGCTCAGCTGCCTATATGTCTTCCAACTGAGGAGTGGGATGCGGATGACGATGGTGATGACGATGAGTATGAGGAGATGCAGGCGGAAGCTAATCTGAAAAAGAAAATATCAGCAGCTACTGATAAGAAGAGGTGTCTTCTAATCTTGGATGGATTTTGTAAGGGAGTGGAAGTATATGAAACTGTATCAGAATTTGAATCCTTGGTTCCTGATTTTAAGCAGCCTTCATTTAAAGTCTTGGTGACCACCATAGATTACTCTGGAAAACCTAATGGTCCTTACGCGAAGGTGTTGGAGATTGAACCCTTGTCTGCTACAGAGACCATCAATCTTTTGCAAGAAAAGGTTAGAGATCCAGATTTTAAACTGCTATTTAGAGGTATCCATGAAGAAAGTGAGGGTAATCCTGCTAAGATTGAGGCTATGGCAGAAGCATTAAATTATATTATGGAATATAAACATCGGGCTTCGAGAGAAAAGTTTGGAGCAGTCGCAACAATTACTGATGCCTCTAGCATTATTCCTTGTTTTCTCCAAATTGCACATGCAGTTATGCCAACCAATGATCTAATTCATTGTTTCTGGCACAGCTGGCAGTACATTCACATGAATGGTCCTGTTAATTTCACTCAATTGATAGCCCACTGGATTATGGAAGGTTGTCTTGGTCCTATTGATTGTATTGAGGATGCTTTTAAGAAGGGTTACTCGGTTCTCGTGGACCTTATAAATCTAGGCTTTCTCAGACATGTGGAGTCCAACTGTGTTGTAATGGTGGGATGTGCAATGAAACTGCCTTGTTGGTGGATACGAGGTTTAGAAGATTATCTGATTTATGAAAAGAACAGAGATGGAGGACATTATTCAGGTACGGATTTCCAAAGATTTATAGATACAGAGAGCTGTTCTATGATTCCTGCTTTGGAGGACAAAATGTGGGAAGGATTTGGGGACATTG
>NW_019014665.1:1641352-1662154 GCF_000150535.2 Carica papaya | reverse complement strand
GAGTGTTTTCAGTAGAGAAGAGAAGCTGTTGGAGTGTCAAACAAAATTGAGACTCTGCAGATTCTTAACCTCCCTAATCTGAAGAGTATATGCAACAATAATTTACAAGTTGAGAGATTCAGTAATCTTAAGCATCTGTATCTAGAATGTTGTCCGCTACTGGAAATTGTTTTCTCCTTGTCCCGACAACCAATGAATCTTCGGACTCTTGAGATTAGGTTTTGTGACAATCTCAAACGTGTATTTGAGTTTGATGGAACAACAGTGTCTTCAATGAAACATCTAAGGACTCTGCATTTGTTTGAGCTGCCGGAGTTGAAAAGCATCGGAGCTGCGTTGCCTTCTCTTGAAAGATTAACAGGGGGAGAATGCCCAAAACTTGATGTCTTTTTTACATGCTTCTTTATTTTTGTTTGGGCAATACAAAACTGGAGTATGACCCTAATTTCTGCAGTTGAGGAACAATCTGATGACAGTCAGGCCTGCCTTGGTTTGCCGAAGTTCCCTCCCCGAATAAAACACATAGCCTCTCAGAAAACAAATGAAATTACACATGAATGAAGACTTCCAGAACTTTTAGAAATAACTCCAGGTTTGTTATGTTTGCCATTTTATGTCATTGTATGTTTTTAATCGATGGCTGTGGTATGTTATTTTCCCTTTAATATTAAAATCTAACGGCAGTCGAGGATGCTATTGCTTTTAGCAATTTATAAGCATACTTTTCAACGATTCTTGTTAGCAATTGTAGTTTCTACTTGATATCTCTTGCATCAAAGTTGGAATATTTTTAGAAGGATGATCTACGCATCAAGTAATTTGTGATAGAAATTTGTTGTGCAATCTGATTCTCTTTTTCTACTACTTTCTCACCATTTCTTTTGCCTCGCGGAATCTCCTGTATGCAATTCTTATCTTGTAATAACGAAGCTGAATATTGTTCCTTCTTTGATGAATTGCCTCATTGTAATTATTTGTGTTTGGTGTGCTTGTTCGTACCTCATTAATGAAGATGATAGTTTTGTGAAACCCTGATCGCAGGAGTGTTTTTGTTCCTTATTTTCACCCTTCGCATCATCTATATAATTTCATACCCTGAGAGGATCTATTAGTAAATTTCAGCATTATTCCAATAGCTGCATGATTTCAGGCCTCTGAGTCTTTAGTACAACATTTTGTAAACTTTACCATTCTGAAAAATGGCGTTTATGGTTTTACAGGTAATATGTTTTAACCCAGTTAAGTTGTATTGTTCTGCAGGTACCATGGTTTCTTTGGATGGTGAGAAGCGGTCCGATTTGGAGCTTTATATTTTCTCGTTTCTGGTGTTGGCTTCTTTACTATGTTGCTTACTTTGTGAAGAATATGCTCTGGTTTGCTGGATTGTGAAAATGATTTGTATGTTATAAGAACGAATAACATGTTGATAAGATTTCAAGTGAAAATTGCTTGTTCGATTTAAGCTCAAGCTTTTTTACATAAAGATGAGATGATTATATAGTCTGGTGAAGAAGCTGCTCTATTTGGTATTAAATTTGCTTCATAATCTGCTGCTGAGGGTGCATATATGGAGTGCAGGCTTGTTGGAGTTTTGTGTGAAGGGTGAAATCTGCTGCTATTGCATGTGAACTTTGGTTTGATGTGTTGCTAATAAGTGTAATTGTGGGTTATGTAGGCTGTAGTAATCTGCAGTTGTTGCTTTTGTTATGTTTTGTTTGTGCAGTTTGTAATTATGTCATGGAGGATTAGACTTTTATTAATAAATAAATCAAAATTAGTCTTTAAAGATATTTTCACCTAGTTTCAAATATAATTAAAACTGGCAATGAACCGAGTCAAATACCTGAGTATACCTGTGTAAGATTTTTTCAGATTGTGTGAGTTCATGGATATTATTAGGATAAAGTTGGCTTGGTGAGTCAAGGCAAGAGTGCCCTGTTTTGTGCAGCTTTCAGTAAGTAACATCTTTTCATCTAATTCCAGAGTTGGGGCTGTGTTTCAAGCGAAAGAGCCGATGCATGGATTCCTTCTCTAGTTGGTCTGTGGGTGTTCGATGTTGGTGGCTCCTCTTTGGAGAAATCAGGAGTTGGTGGAACTTTGAGGGATTGAACATATAATATTAGGAGTTTTTTTTTTAAAGATTGCAGTGTTCTGGAGTCCTAATCATATGCCTAGTTCTTAGCAGCAAAAGAATCGCCTTCTGATTTTGGGCAATGATCTTATAGAGAGAATATGTTCCCTTGAGGTGGAGAGTAATTCTCTTCTGTTAACCTCTTGGGTGAAAATGTTTATCCTTGGTGCTCAAATGAGGTCGGAAATGAAATTATGAACATTAAAAAAAAAAAAAAAAGAAAAGTCATTGGAAAATGCTTGACATATAAGTTCAGCATGCCTGTTGTAGTGTTTATTATATAGATAATAGACTTCTGTTAATATGAAATTTTCACTAGCTAGTATATACATACATGCATGATGTTGACAAGTTCATTTATCATAGTATTGACACACTAGAGTTCTGTATCATCTGGTTTTTATGTAGTTATTAGGGCAGTCATATACTGTAAGACATTATTAAGCAACATATAAAGGAGCATATGATCCTTGGAGCTTCAATTAAGTTTTTTTTTTTTTTTTTTTGTGACAAATTTTGTTTTATATTCTTTAAAACATCCAAGTTATCTCTAAGTAGTAGATAATACAGATGGTGATGGAGAGATATTCTCTGATAGCCCGGTATTAAGCAAAGTAAACTCTTTCTTTCGCTTGTCTCCAAATTTTATTACTGATATATTACATGGTATTTCGAGAAACCTCAGAATACATTTCTGCATCTTCAATATTCTTATTCGGGTTTATACCAAAAGGAATAGGATATGGATTTAGTACTTATTATTGTTCATATTTTCCCAACTACATCTTGTATATTAGCAATGTCTTGCAAATGGTTGCTCAAAAGATAAAAAAAAAATATATATATATATTAATAGATTTATATTAAAAAATAAATATTTTTTAAATTATAATTAGTATCAATAGTTTGAAGTTAAATATTAAATTGGTTCTTATGCTATTTAAAAATCTCAATCTACTTCTTTTCCACTTTGCACTCATTAGTTTTTAAATATAACATTTTGAATCAGGGTATCTGGTTTTATTAATAAGAAGCAATTAATTCTTAAAGACTGTAAGTAGTGAAGTCCTTGGATTTCCATGCTAGCAAGCAACAGTTCATAATTAAGGGGCTCCCTCTTGGGTATGATGAATCTCCACAGTGCTTCCCATACAGGGGCTTTACTAAGACCTTGTGTTAAGTTTCAAAATTTTAGGATCATCACAGCGTTAAGTTCAGTTTTAATCGACTTCTCTTACTAGATATGTTTCTTACTTTGTTTACGGAAGAAAAAAGGTAAATTCGTCTGTTTTTATTATAAAAATTTATATGAGATATGCCATAATCACAAGTTCATTTATCTAAAATAAAATTTAATAAAAATTTTTTAATGCATCAAAAAGATTCTTAAAGATTTTTGTACCTCATATATCTTAATTTAAATAGATATAATAATTATCTACGGTTAAAATAATGATAATCATAAATATAATAAAATTAAAGTAATAATACTTATAATATTTATATTTTTAGATATTAAAAAAAAAAAAATTCATTGAATTCCACACATGTAATTTATTGGGTGTGATCTAATCC
Organism: Carica papaya; assembly: GCF_000150535.2. The sequence continues at coordinate 1,658,448 of NW_019014665.1, read as the reverse complement.
ACTTCGTCTGGTCGGAGTGGCTTTTGCTTTTGTTTAGAATATGTTTAATTTATTTATTTCTGCAAGTTACAAAATCATGATCTTATTGATATTGTTCTTCATCTTCTTCATCTCGTTGGCTTGCAGGTTCTGCTAGCAAAATCATGATCTTGTTTTCCATTAGGAGTTAAAGAATTTTTTTCTTGTTTTTGTTTGTATAAAAAAGATCAATTATCTTCACCCAGAAGAAGCTCCTGGTAGCTGATACTGCTTCTATCGGAGTAGCCAATCGAAATCTACAGGTTTTTTTTTTTTTTTTTTTCTCTTCACTCTTCTTCACGATTGTTCTGTTCCAAATTTTCTACGAGTTCACCACACTTGAATTTTTCTCTTATTTATCTTGGACAGCTTTAGACCTGAATTGTTTTTACATATACAAGCTAACTTTCCTCTTAGTTATCTTAAGATACATTCTCTTCCACCATTCTTAACATTACTCCTACAATCTTAAGCTCTAACTTCAGTGATCTTATTTATAGCATATCTCGACTCCTTGATTGCTTGTTTCTTATTTACTGGTATATGACAGGAAGATATTTCCTCATACGAACATTTTGCAACAGGATCAGCCATGGGTAACGGGGACGCACTGGATTTGCGCGTACGATTCATAGTGGAAGCGCTGAGCACTGACAATGTTAAAGTGGTGTGTCTTGTTGGGAAACCAGGAATAGGGAAAACATGGATGGCAAAAAAGGTTCGTCATACTGTAAAGCAAGAAGGTCAGCTTGATTTATGTTTTTGGCTATCTATGAGCAGAAAACATGACAAGGAATCTCCGCTTGAGAGGATTGCTGCTCAGTTGCCTATATGTCTTCCAACTGAGGAGTGGGATGCGGATGACGATGGTGATGACGATGAGGACGAGGAGATGCAGACAGAAGCTAATCTGAAACAGAAAATATCAGCAGCTATTGATAACAAGAGGTGTCTTCTAATCTTGGATGGATTTTGTAAGGGAGTGGAAGTATATGAAACTGTATCAGAATTTGAATCGCTGGTTCCTGATTTTAATCAGCCTTCATTTAAAGTCTTGGTGACCACCATAGTTTACTCTGAAAATCTTATTGGTCCTTACTTGAAGGTGGTAGAGATGGAACCCTTGTCTGCAGCAGAGACCTTCACTCTTTTGCAAAAACAACTCGGAGATCCAGATTTTAAACTACTATTTGAAGATATCTACAAGGAAAGCGAGGGTGCTCCTGCTAAAATTGAGGCTATGGCAGAAGCATTAAATTACATCACAAAATATAAACATCAGGCTATTAGAGAAGAGTTAGTAGTAGACTCAGCAACTACTAATGCCTCCCGCATTATATCTTGCTTTCTCCGAATTGCACATGCAATTATGCCAACCAATGATCTAATTCATTGTTTCTGGCACAGCTGGCAGTACATTCACATGAATGGTTCTGTTAATTTCACTCAATTGATAGCCCACTGGATTATGAAAGGTTCTCTTGGTGGTATTAATTGTATTGAGGATGCTTTTAAGAAGGGTTACTCTTTTCTCATGGACCTTCTAAGTCTAGGCTTTCTCAGACATGTGGAGTCCAACTGTGTTGTAATGGTGGGATGTGCAATGAAACTGCCTTGTTGGTGGATACGAGGTTTAGAAGATTATCTGATTTATGAAAAGAACAGAGATGGAGGACATTATTCAGGTACGGATTTCCAAAGATTTATAGATACCGAGAGCTGTCCAATGATTCCTGCTTTGGAGGATAAAATGTGGGAAGGATTTGGGGACATTGCATTGATTGATGGTGTAATAAGAACGGTTGGATATAGTAGCAAATCAGAGAAAATCTCAACATTATTGCTTGACAGTAATCGTCTAGGCAAGGAAGTCCCAGATGCATTCTTTCATACCCTGAATGGTATTAATGTTCTTGGCATCTTCAATCCTATGCTCAAATCTCTACCAGCATCCTTCTTGCACATGCAAGAGCTTACAATGCTTATCTTAAGGGGCTGTGAGTTTCTGGAGGCGATTGATCAGATAAAAGGACTCAAATCATTAGTTACTCTCGAGATATCTGGTGCTACATCATTGACGACAATTCCAGATGATTTCTTCCAGCATATGCTTCATCTCCAAAGTCTCAACTTCTCTGGAGTGCGGGTTGAAAGGTTACCTATTTCTATTTCCAGTTTAACTGAATTACGCTGGCTTATCTTGAGACGATGTCGCCACCTGAAAATGCTTTCACGACTCAGTGAATTGAAAAAGCTTGAGGTCATTGACCTTAATGGTGCTTCATGTTTTGAAAGATTCTACGACAGAACCTTTTCTCAATTCCAAAAACTCAGGATCCTTGATGTTTCTCATTCGCAGATTGATCGCCTACCAATTCTATCTGGCCTCGCAGAGCTAACACAACTTGTATTGAGAAATTGTAAATCCTTAACTAGACTTCCAAGGCTAGAAGGGCTTTCTAATCTCCAAGTTCTTGATCTTTCTGGTGCTGTCCGTTTAAGGGAGATCTATGATGACATTTCACCTAGTCTCAAAGTTCTTGATTTATCTGAAACTGATTTGCGTGTCTTACCTTCTATCACTCGCAACCTTTCTCATATTGTGGTAAGAAATTGTACTGCACTGACAAAGCTGCCAAGTACAAAAGCTTGTAAAGACCTTGAATTACTTGATTTCTCTGGTTCCTTTAATGTAGTTGAAATTGAAGATCAATCCTTTCGACATTTGTGGTGCCTTCGTTGCCTAAACCTCTCAAATACCAAAGTTCGGTCTTTACCATCACTCTCCCACCTTCCTAACCTTCACACTATCATTTTAAGGGATTGCAAATTCTTAGAACATCTGCCAATAATGGAAGGGCTTGCAAGGCTCGAGGTACTTGACCTCACTAATGCACGTTCTCTGACAGGTTTTGACTTTAGGCAGTTCCCCAACATGCGCAGACTTATCCTACGTGGTTGTTCCTCCCTTAGCCGGTTGCCAGCTGTCCCCAAAAATCTGGAAGCGATTGATCTTTCTGGTTGCACTGAGTTGTCATTACATGGTGAGTATTCCAATACTCTTTTGGGTTTGTCTCAACTTCGGATACTCAGACTTTGTGGAATTCGGGATGTTTACTTTCCCATTATAGGGTCTCTATCAAATCTTGAGGAGCTCAATATTTCTAATCTAAGACATCCTCCTGGAGGACTTCATTCGATGAGTGATTTACTTAATTATATGAGGAACCTTCGGATTCTCAACCTGTCTAAAACTCCTATTTACATAGATATCTTCTTCCTAAGTAACTTAACCCAGTTGTCATTGAGAGGGTGGTCACGCATGGAAGACATGTCAGGCTTGGAAAAGCTTACGAGGCTTGAAGTTCTTGATCTTTCAGAAACACCAGTCAAACACCTTCCTTCCTTGAACTTCTTTTGCAACCTCTGCAGGCTATTGCTAAGAGATTGTTGGTGCCTGAAGAAGCTGCAGCATTTGGAATCACTTAGTCACTTGGAGGTTCTTGATCTAAGGGGTACTGGGATAAAAGAATTTCCATATGAGATCTCAGAGTTGCCTTGCCTTAAACAACTTTATCTCCCCCTCCTGAAGGATACTGAAGAAATTAATTGGAGGAGGATAAAGCGCCTACCAGAGGAACTAAATTGGGTTGATTGTGGCATCTTTGGGGCGGCAAAAATATTTCCATTGAGTGCAAATAATCTCCACATAATGGTTCGTGGCAGGAAGTTTTTCAAAATGTTGGACAACAATCCCAATGTTATGGGATGCATACATCAAGCAATTTCATTTTTCTGTTTTACCTCCAATAAAGCATGGTGAAGATGGAGATTTCTTTAGCCACAGAGATGAAGCCAAATTTAGTGATATTTACACAAGGACCAGATGTTTTCCTAGTTACTCGGAAATCCACAGGCAGTCTTTGGAAAATTCGGTCTTGCAGTCCTTTCCTCGGTCTGGAGGGTGTTCTCAGGCGTGCTCAATATATATGTTTGCGAGATAATGCAAATATCAGTTGGTTATCTGAATTAGGTGCAAACAATATCAGCGCAATGAGAGGCTGTTGCATGGAGAGATGCAGCAACGTGGAGAGTGTTTTCAGTAGAGAAGAGGAAGCCATTGGAGTGTCAAACAAACTTGAGATTCTGCAGATTCTTAACCTCCCTAATTTGAAGAGTATATTCAACAAGAATTTGCAAATTGAGAGATTCAGTAATCTTAAGCATCTGTATCTAGAATGTTGTCCACTACTGGAAATTGTTTTCTCCTTGTCCCGACAACCAATGAATCTTCAGACTCTTGAGATTAGGTTTTGTGATAATCTCAAACGTGTTTTTGAGTTTGATGGAACAACCGTGCCTGCAATGAAATATCTAAGGACTCTGCATTTGTTTGAGCTGCCGGAGTTGAAAAGCATCGGAGCTGCATTGCCTTCTCTTGAAAGATTAACAGGGGGAGAATGCCCAAAACTTGATGAATTTTTTACGTGCTTCTTTCTTTTTGTTCGGTCAATACAAAACTGGATTATGACCAAGAGTTCTGGAGTTGAGGAACAATCTGATGACAGTCAGGCATGTCTTGGGTTGCCAAAGCTCCCTCCCCGTAGAAAACACATGGCCTCTCAGAAGTGAACAAATGAAATTACTGAGCAAATGAAATTACACATGAATGAAGGCTTCCAGAACTTTGAAAAATAACTCCAGGTTTGTTATGATTGCAGTTTTATGTCATTGTATGTATTTAATTAATGCCCTGGGTTTGTTATTTTCTTTTTTATATTAAAATCTAATGGCAGCAGAGCATGCTATTACTTTTAGCAATTTATAAGCATACTTATCAACTATACTTGTTAACAATTGTAATTTCTACTTGATATCTCTTGCATCAAAGTTGGAATATATTTAGAAGAATGATCCATGCATCAAGTAATTTCTACTTGAAATTTATTGTTCAATCTCTCTTTTTCTACTATTTTTCCGCCATTTCTTCTGCCCCATACAATCTCCGGCATGCAATTCTTGTCTTGTTGTATCAAGGAAGCTGAATATTGTTCCTTCTTTGATGAATTGCCCTCTTGTATGTGTTTGTGTTTGGTGTGCATTTTTTTATGTTACTATTGAAGATGATAGTACTGTGAAACAGTGTTTTTCTTCCTTGCCTTTCACATCATTTGTATAATTTCACTGTTTGAGAGGATCTATTAATAAGTTTGTTGATGTGTCTTGAATTTTGGTGATATTTATTTATATTTTGCGGAATAATTCATTTGGATTTTCTTTATATTTATTATGAGAAATATTTGATGTATATTTTAAAGAGTTTTTGTTTGTGAAAAATTTTGCTATATTCTTTATAAATAGATTTGCTAACTTATTGGTGATATAGATTACATAATAAAATACTTTTTTACCAATCTTGTCCCTAGATTTAAGCACATTGTCAAATCAGGTAAAATCTTGTGTCCTTTTTCTTTTTACTTTTATTTTATTGTGATTGTACTTGCTTTAGGAAATAATTTTCTCCAACAAGTGGTATAAGAGCTCGAGTTTGAACACGGATTAGTGAGAGAAAGTTAGAAGAAGTTGAAAAGTCACAATCAGATCTGTGAAGAACCTATTCGGCCGGACTTGTACAACCAAACAGTCTCTGGCGGGTTTCCGACGAAGAAGACGAAGTGCGACCATATCAAATCCGATCTGTGTGTTTCTTGCATGCCGGCGGCGGAAGAAGCTCGATTTCTATCATGGTGCAGGACGATTTCTTCAGCGTGGCCAGAGCAGAACATTCATATCGAGAAGAGGAACCGCATGGCTCGGAGAAGACAACCGATCCACGGCCACCAGAAGAAAAAATCAACTTCGCGTGAGGAGGGTCGGAGAAGAGAAACCGAAGGTGGATCGGCAACATTTGGTCTCGTCTGTGCATGAAATTAGAAGATCTGGAGAGAGATGGAGCGACAGAAGATCGTTGGAGAAGAACAAGATGCGCGACGGCCTGTCTTGCGTGACGGTGATTTCCGGTGTCCCTCGATGCGATCTCACCAGATCAGTGTTGGGTTTGGAATCGTTCGCATTTTCTATGGTTTTTTAGTCATTTTCGGCTGCGATGAGCGGCAAACAGCGGCGGTGCGTGATATCCCCGGGGGCTTCGTGTGTGATGACGTGTGGAGGAGCGCATGGCGGCGTGTAACGGCACGCAACGGCTCGTGTCGGAGCTCCAGTGGTTACGTGTGATGGTTTTCTGTGCAGTAGTGACTCCATATGAGTGGTTTTTTGTTTTCTAATAGTGTTATTTCTCTCAGTTTGGTTTTTGGTGCACAGTATAGGGATTCAAGATGACATCCACAAAGTAAAAGATAGAGAAGTTTGATGGTGGTATGAGTTTTATTCTGCTGAAGATTAAAAAAAGATCGTATCTGGTTTTACAAGATATATGGGGGGCAATTGAAGAAAGATATCCTGAGAGTATGAGAGACTCGGAAAAGATAAATATGCAGGATAGAGCCGTATGTGCAATTTTTATGAGCATGAATGACAATGTTCTACGAGAAGTTATTGAAGAGCATTCGGCTTCAACTGCGTGGAAGAAACTGGAAGGGTTGTACTCTATAAAATCACTGACGAATCGTCTTTATTTGAAGATAAGGTTGTACAATCTAAGAATGAGTGAAGGTACGCCCATTAAATAACATTTTGATGAGTTTAATTCTTTAATTAAGAACTTAATAACATAGGTATTAAGATTGAAAATGAGAATCAAACATTAATTATTCTGTGTTCATTACCATACTCTTATAAAACTTTTGTTGATGCTTTACTAAATAGAAAACTTAGTATTTTACTAAATGATGTTAGCAATGCACTAAAGTCAAAAGAGTTGCAAAAGAATTTTATAAAGTATATAACAAAAGGGGAAGGTTTGGTAAGCAGGGAAAGAGCATAGAGAATGAGCAAATCAAAATTTAGAGGTAAAAAGGAAAACTATTTTGATTGTGAGGAGAATAGTCACTTTAGGAGAGATTGTCCTATGTTGAAGAGACGAAATGAATAAAAAAATTCGGGTAATATATTTTAAATAATTTTTGTTTGTAAAAAAATTTATTAGTTTCTTTAGAAATAAGTTTGTTAATTTATTGGTGATGTACTTTGAGATTACATAATAAAATACTTTCTTGTCGGTTTTACCCGTAGATGTAGGCACACTGCCAAATCACGTAAAACCTTGTGTCCTTTTTCTTTCTACTTCTATTTTAACGTGATTGTGCATGTTTTAGAGATTAATTTTTCCCGACAAAGTTTCAACATTTAAAAAGGCAATCCTTTAACAAGGTAAATTTCAGCATTAAAAAGAATAGTCCTTTAACAGGGTAAATTTCAGCATCACTCCAATAGCTGCAAGTTTTCAGGCTGCTGCTCTTTGAAACTTCTATTAAGAGAACTTGTGGTAGTTAAATACCCAATCTAATTTTTTATGATACCCAAAAACAATTTCGTAATAGATGACTTTTGAGTCTTTAAGTACAACATTCTGTAAACTTTCTCTCTCTGAAATGAAAATCTAAAATAGTTTTTTTATATAACATTTAAATTTAAATGCTCAATGACGTTGTTGGTCTTATGACGTGTAAGTTTTTGCAGGTAATTTGTCTGCACCCAGTTAACTTGTTTCGTTCTACAGGTACTATGACGCTTTGTTTTTTTTTTTTAAATGATGAGAAGCGGACCTATCGTTTCTACTGCTTTGGAGCTGTCTATTTTCTTGTTTTTGGTGCTGGTTTTGTCATCACGTTGCTACTTCATGAAGAATATGCTCTGGTTTGCTGAATTGTGAAAGTGATTTTTATGAGGCGTTGGGTGGTTATCCTGCAGTTTAAAGGTTGGAAGAATTCGGCTAGCTAGCTAACAGGTGGTTGCTGCTGTTATGTGTTGGGGACTCAAGTCTGTTTCATCTTGAAGCTTTAATTTTTTTTGAGTTTGTCTGGGATATGAGGAAATTGTGAATTTTCAGCGTGTACAAAAAATCCTTGGAGGATGAAGGAAGAAGCAGATTGGCTGTTGAAATGTAATTTTTTCATTGGTTTTCTCTGATGGTAAAGTTGCTGGTAGGTCAGAGTTTGTGTTTGTGGCTGTTGTGGATTTGGTTTTTATGATCTTCGCAGTGGATGTAAGATTGAGTAACATGTTGATAAGATTTCAAGTGAAAATTGCTTGTTTGATTTAAGCTCAAGCTTTTTTACATAAAAGATGAGATGATTATATAGTCTGGTGCAAATGCTGCTGTATTTGGTATTAAATTTGCTGCATAATCTGCTATTGAGGATACATATATGGAGTGAAGGCTTGACGCGTCGCTAATAAGTGTAATTGTGGGTTATGTAGGCTTCGTAGTAATCTGCTTTTATCATGCTTTTGTTTGTGCTGTTGTAATTATGTCAATCAAAATTTAGTCTTTAAAGATATTTTCAGTAAGTAACATCTGCTCATCTAATTCCAGAGTTGGGCTGTGTTTCGAGCAAAAGAGCCGACGCATGGATTCCTTCTCTTGTTCGTCTGTGGGTGTTCGATGTCGATGGCTCCTCTTTGTTGGCGAAATCAGGAGTTGGTGGAACCCTGAGGGATTGAACATATAATATTACGAGTTTTTCTTTAAAGATTGCAGTGTTCGTGAGTCCTAATCATGCCCAGTTCTTTGCAGCAAAAGAAGCACTTTCTGATTTTGGGCAACCATCTTGTAGACAGAATCATATACTGTTTAAGACATGATTCAGCAACCTATGAAGGATAACATGCTCTTTGGATAATATATATTTTAGAAATTTTTATATATTTAATCCTTATGGTTTTAAAATAAAATTGATACGATAATATATATTTTACAATAAAATTTTAGTTTTAGTTGGTTGTATTTAATTTAATAAAAAAAAAATTAATTTCATTCTGGGTTAAAAAAATTTTAACCGGCTTTTGTTACTCGTATATTTTAATCTAAATAGATATAATAATTATTTATAATTAAAATAATAATAATAAAATAAAATAAAAGTGAAAATGCTTATAATAATTAATTATTTATAACATTTTAAAATTGAGTTGGCTTTACATAAAACTTCAGATTAAATTATATTTAATTCCATATATATAGTTTATTGGGTGTGATCTAATCCACTTTGTCTTGTCGGAGTACACATAATTTTATCTTCGCCCAGAAGAAGCTCCTGCTAGCTGATATTGCTTCTGTCGGAGTAGCCAATCGAAATCTGCAGGTTTTTTTTTTTTTTTTTTTTTTTCTTCACTCTTCTTCATGATTATTCACCACACTTGAAATTTTCTCTTATTTATCTTGGACAGCTTTAGATCTGAATTGTTTTTGCATATAGAAACTAACTTTGCTCTTAGTTATCTTAAGGAACATTCTCTTCCACCATTCTTACCGTAACTCCTATAATCTCAAGCTGTAACTTCAATCACCTTATCGTCGTATATCTTGACTCTGTGATTGCTTGTTTCTTATTTACTGGTGCCTAACAGGAAGATACTTCCTCATACGAACATTTTGCAACAGGATCGGCCATGGATAACGGGGACACACTGGATTTGCGCGTACGATTCATACTGAAAGAGCTGTGCGATGACCATGTTAAAGTAGTATGTCTTGTTGGGAAACCAGGAATAGGGAAAACATGGACGGCGAAAAAGGTTCATGATATTGTAAAGCAAGAAAGTCAGTTTGATTTATGTTTTTGGCTGTCTATGAGCAGAAAACATGACAAGGAATCTCCGCTTGAGAGGATTGCTGCTCAGTTGCCTATATGTCTTCCAACTGAGGAGTGGGATGCGGATGACGATGGTGATGACGATGAGTACGAGGAGATGCAGGCGGAAGCTAATCTGAAACAGAAAATATCAGCAGCTACTGGTAAGAAGAGGTGTCTTCTAATCTTGGATGGATTTTGTAAGGGAGTGGAAGCATATGAAACTGTATCAGAATTTGAATCCTTGGTTCCTGATTTTAAGCAGCCTTCATTTAAAGTCTTGGTGACTACCATAGATTACTCTGGAAAACCTAATGATGGTCCTTACGCGAAGGTGTTGGAGATTGAACCCTTGTCTGCTACAGAGACCATCAATCTTTTGCAAGAAAAGGTTAGAGATCCAGATTTTAAACTGCTATTTAGAGGTATCCATGAAGAAAGTGAGGGTAATCCTGCTAAGATTGAGGCTATGGCAGAAGCATTAAATTATATTATGGAATATAAACATCGGGCTTCGAGAGAAAAGTTTGGAGCAGTCCCAACAATTACTGATGCCTCTAGCATTATTCCTTTGTTTTCTCCAAATTGCACATGCAGTTATGCCAACCAATGATCTAATTCATTGTTTCTGGCACAGCTGGCAGTACATTCACATGAATGGTCCTGTTAATTTCACTCAATTGATAGCCCACTGGATTATGGAAGGTTGTCTTGGTCCTATTGATTGTATTGAGGATGCTTTTAAGAAGGGTTACTCGGTTCTCGTGGACCTTATAAATCTAGGCCTTCTCAGGCATGTGGAGTCCAACTGTGTTGTAATGGTGGGATGTGCAATGAAACTGCCTTGTTGGTGGATACGAGGTTTAGAAGATTATCTGATTTACGAAAAGAACAGAGATGGAGGACATTATTCAGGTACGGATTTCCAAAGATTTATAGATACAGAGATCTGCTCTATGATTCCTGCTTTGGAGGACAAAATGTGGGAAGGATTTGGGGACATTGCAGTAATTGATGGTGTAATAAGAACGGTTGGATATAGCAGCAAATCAGAGAAAATCTCAACATTATTGCTTGACGGTAATTGTCTAGGCAAGGAAGACCCGGATGCATTCTTTCATCGCCTGAATGGTCTCAGTGTTCTTGGCATCTTCAATCCCATGCTCAAATCTCTGCCAGCATCCTTTTCACACATGCAAGAGCTTACAATGCTTATCTTACGGGGCTGTGAGTTTCTGGAGAATATTAATCAGATACAAGGACTCAAATCATTAGTTACTCTCGAGATATCTGGTGCTATATCATTGACAACAATTCCAGATGATTTTTTGCAGCATATGCTTCAACTCCAAAGTCTCAACTTCTGTGGAGCACGGGTTGAAAGGTTACCTATTTCTATTTCCAACTTAACTGAATTACGCTGGCTTATCTTGAGAGGATGTCGCCACCTGAAAATGCTTCCACGACTAAGTGCCTTGAAAAAGCTTGAGGTCATTGACCTTAATGGTGCTTCATGTTTTGAAAAATTCTATGATAAAACCTTTTATCAGTTACCAAAACTCAAGATCCTTGATGTTTCTCATTCGCAGATTGATCGCCTACCAATTCTATCTGGTCTCGAAGAGCTAACACAGCTTGTCTTGAGAAATTGTAAATCCTTAACTAGACTTTCAAGGATAAAAGGGCTTTCTAATCTCCAAGTTCTTGATCTTTCTGGTGCTATTTGTTTAAAAGAGATCTATGATGACATTTCACCTAGTCTTAAAGTTCTTGATTTATCTAAAACTGACTTGTATGCCTACCCTTCTATCACTTGCAACATTTCTCATATTTTGCTAAGAAATTGTACTAGACTGACAAAGCTGCCAAGTACAGAAGCTTGTAGAGACCTTGAATTTCTTGATGTTTCTGGTTCCTCTAATGTAGTTGAAATTGAAGATCAATCCTTTCAACATTTGGGGTGCCTTCGTTGCCTAAACCTCTCAGATACCGAAGTTCGGTCTTTACCATCACTCTCCCACCTTCCTAACCTTCACACTATCATTTTAAGGGAATGCAAATTCTTAGAGCATCTCCCAGAAATGGAAGGACTTGCAAGGCTTGAGGTACTTGACCTCACTAATGCACGTTCTCTGACAGGTTTTGATTACAGCCAGTTCCCAAATATGCGCCAGCTTATCCTACGTGGTTGTTCCTCCCTTAGCCGGTTGCCAGCTGTCCCCAAAAATCTGGAAGTGATTGATCTTTCAGGTTGCACTGATTTGTCATTACATGGTGAGTATTCCCATACTCTTTTGGGTTTGTCTCAACTTCGGATACTAAGACTTTGTGGAATTCGGGATGTTTACTTTCCCATTATAGGGTCTCTATCAAATCTTGAGGAGCTCAATATTTCTAATATAAGATATCCTCCTCTTGGAAAACTTTATTTGATGAGTGATTTACTTAGTTATATGAGGAACCTTCGGATTCTCAACCTGTCTAAAACTCCTATTTACATAGATGTCTTCTTCCTAACTAACTTAACCCAGTTGTCGTTGAGAGGGTGGTCACACATAGAAGACACGTCAGGCTTGGAAAAGCTCACAAGGCTTGAAGTTCTTGATCTTTCTGAAACACCAGTCAAACGCCTTCCTTCCCTGAAGTTCTTATGCAATCTCTGCCGGCTCTTGCTAAGAGATTGTTGGTGCCTGAAGAAGCTGCAGCATTTGGAATCACTTAGTCACTTGGAGGTTCTTGATCTCTGGGGTACTGGGATAAAAGAATTTCCATATGAGATCTCAGATTTGCCTTGCCTTAAACAACTTCATCTCCCCCTCCTGGAGGATACTGAAGAGCTTGATTGGAGGAGGATAAAGCGCCTTCCAGAGGAGCTAAATTGGGTTGATTGTGGCATCTTTGGGGCGGCAAAAGTATTTCCATTGGGTGTAAGTAATCTCCACATAATGGTTCATGGCAGCAAGTTTTTTGAATTTTTGGACAAAAATCCCATATTGTGGGATAAGTACTTCAAGCAATTTCATTTCTCTGTTTTTCCTCCAAGAAAGCATGGTGAAGATGGAGATTTCTTTAGCCACAGAGATGAAGCGAAATATAGAGATATTTACACAAGGACCAGATGTTTTCCTAGTTACTTGGAAATCCACAGGCAGTCTTTGGAAATTCGGTCTTGCTGTCCTTTCCTCGGTCTGGAGGGTGTTCTCAAGCGTGCTCAATATATCTGTTTGCGAGATAATGCAAATATCAGTTGGTTATCTGAATTAGGTGCAAAAAATATCAGCGCAATGAGAGGCTGTTGCATAGAGAGATGCTCTAACATGGAGAGTGTTTTCAGTAGAGAAGAGGAAGCTGTTGGAGTGTCAAACAAAATTGAGACTCTGCAGATTCTTAACCTCCCTAATCTGAAGAGTATATGCAACAATAATTTACAAGTTGAGAGATTCAGAAATCTTAAGCATCTGTATCTAGAATGTTGTCCGCTACTGGAAATTGTTTTCTCCTTGTCCCGACAACCAATGAATCTTCGGACTCTTGAGATTAGGTTTTGTGATAATCTCAAACGTGTATTTGAGTTTGATGGAACAACAGTGTCTTCAATGAAACATCTAAGGACTCTGCATTTGTTTGAGCTGCCGGAGTTGAAAAGCATTGGAGCTGCGTTGCCTTCTCTTGAAAGATTAACAGGGGGAGAATGCCCAAAACTTGATGTCTTTTTTACATGCTTCTTTATTTTTGTTTGGGCAATACAAAACTGGAGTATGACCCTAATTTCTGCAGTTGAGGAACAATCTGATGACAGTCAGGCCTGTCTTGGTTTGCCGAAGTTCCCTCCACGAATAAAACACATAGCCTCTCAGAAAACAAATGAAATTACACAGGAATGAAGACTTCCAGAAATTTGAGAAATAACTCCAGGTTTGTTATGTTTGCCATTTTATGTCATTGTATGTTTTTAATCGATGGCTGTGGTATGCTATTTTCCCTTTTATATTAAAATCTAATGGCAGTCGAGGATGCTATTGCTTTTAGCAATTTATAAGCATACTTATCAACGATTCTTGTTAGCAATTGTAGTTTCTACTTGATATCTCTTGCATCAAAGTTGGAATATTTTTAGAAGGATGATCTAGGCATCAAGTAATTTGTAATAGAAATTTGTTGTGCAATCTGATTCTCTTTTTCTACTACTTTCTCACCATTTCTTTTGCCTCGTGGAATCTCCTGTATGCAATTCTTATCTTGTAATAACGAAGCTGAATATTGTTCCTTCTTTGATGAATTGCGTCATTGTAATTATTTGTGTTTGGTGTGCTTGTTCGTACCTCATTAATGAAAAGATGATAGTTTTGTGAAACCCCGATCGCAGGAGTGTTTTTGTTCCTTATTTTCACCCTTCACATCATCTATATAATTTCATACCCTGAGAGGATCTATTAGTAAATTTCAGCATTATTCCAATAGCTGCATGTTTTCAGGCCTCTGAGTCTTTAGTACAACATTTTGTAAACTTTACCATTCTGAAATGGCGTTTATGGTTTTACAGGTAATATGTTTTAACCCAGTTAAGTTGTATTGTTCTGCAGGTACCATGGTTTCTTTGGATGGTGAGAAGCGGTCCGATTTGGAGCTTTATATTTTCTCGTTTCTGGTGTTGGCTTCTTTACTATGTTGCTTACTTTGTGAAGAATATGCTCTGGTTTGCTGGATTGTGAAAATGATTTGTTGTTCGTGATCTTCGCTCTGGATGTAAGATTGAATAACATGTTGATAAGATTTCAAGTGAAAATTGCTTGTTCGATTTAAGCTCAAGCTTTTTTACATAAAGATGAGATGATTATATAGTCTGGTGAAGAAGCTGCTCTATTTGGTATTAAATTTGCTTCATAATCTGCTACTGAGGGTGCATATATGGAGTGCAGGCTTGTTGGAGTTTCGCTGTGAAGGGTGAATTTGTTGATATCCTTAATTTTTTAAAGTAAAATTAATATATATATATTTTTTAAAAATAGAATTCAATCTTTAATTTAATTTAATAAAATAATTCTATTCCATTTTGATTAAACAAATAATCTCAACCGGTTCATGTTACTCAAATATCTTAGTTTAAATATATATAATAATAATAATAATAATATATAGTAAATAAAATAGAACTAAAGTGATAATACTTATAATAATTACCTATTTACAATTTCAGATATAAAAATAAACTTTAACTTTAATTCTTAATCACTTATTTATTTCATAATACACCATTTAACATGCAATATAATAATTCTTTTATATTTTTATTAAATTTTTTTACTTTCTATTTACATAAAAAATTCTAAAATTGGATCCTATCCACAGTATAAAATAAAATGATATTGTAGTAATTAAAGATATAAAAATTAATTTATTGGCTTTTGCTTTTGTTTATAATTTATTTATTTATTTATTTACATTATTCTGCATCTTCTTCGTCCTGTTGACTTCCAGGTTTTGGTTAGCAAAACGGATCTGTCTGTTTTTGTTTATATAAAAAAGATCCATTATCGTCTTCATCCAGAAGAAGCTCCAACCGAAATCTACAGGTTTTTAACGAGCTCTATTTCTTTTTTTTTTTTTTTTTTCTCTTCTTCTTCACTCTTCTTCATGATTATTCTGTTTCAAGTTTTCTACGAGTTCTGCCACACTTGAACTTTTCTCTTATTTATCTTGGACGGCTTTAGATTTGAATTGTTTTTGCATATAGAAACTTACAGCCTTCATCCTATTTATCTTAAGATACATTCTCTTCCACCATTCTTACCATGACTCCTGTAATCTTAAGCTGTAACTTGTATCATTTTATTTATCGAAAGTCTCCATTCTCTCATTGCTTGTTTCTTATTTACTGGTGCCTAACAGGAAGATACTTCCTCATACGAACATTTTGCAACAGGATCAGCCATGACTAACGAGGACACACTGGGTTCTCGCTTACAATCCATACCGAAGGAGCTGTGCGATGACCATGTTAAAGTAGTGTGTCTTGTTGGGAAACCAGGAATAGGGAAAACATGGACGGCAAAAAAGGTTCATGATATTGTAAAGCAACAAGGTCAGTTTGATTTATGTTTTTGGCTGTCTATGAGCAGAAAACATGACAAGGAATCTCCGCTTGAGAGGATTGCTGCTCAGTTGCCTATATGTCTGCCAACTGAGGAGTGGGATGAGGATAACGATGGTGATGACGATGACGATGAGGATGAGGAGATGCAGAAAGAAGGGTATCTGAAACAGAAAATATCAACAGCTATTGGTACGAAGAGGTGTCTTTTAATCTTGGATGGAGTTTTAAAGGGAAGGAAAGTAGATGATATTGTATCAGAATTTGAATCCTTGATTCCTGATTTTAAGCAGCCTTCATTTAAAGTCTTAGTCACCACCACAGATTACTCTGGAAATCTTATTGGTCCTTACTTGAAGGTGGTAGAGATGGAACCCTTGTCTGCAGCAGACACCTTCACTCTTTTGCAAAAACAAGTCAAAAATCCAGATTTTAAACTACTATTTGAAGATATCTACAAGGAAAGCGAGGGTGCTCCTGCTAAAATTGAGGCTATGGCAGAAGCATTAAATTACATCACGGAATATAAACATCGGGCTATTAGAGAAGAGTTAGTAGTAGACTCGGCAATTACTGATGCCTCCAGCATTATACCTTGCTTTCTCCGAATTGCACATGCAATTATGCCAACCAATGATCTGATTTATTGTTTCTGGCACAGCTGGCAGTACATTCACATGAATGGTCCTGTTAATTTCACTCGATTGATAGCCCACTGGATTATGGAGGGTTGTCTTGGTGGTATTAATTGTATTGAGGATGCTTTTAAGAAGGGTTACTCTGTTCTCCTGGAGCTTATAAATCTACGCTTTCTCAAACATATGAAGTCCAACTGCGTTGTAATGGTGGGATGTGCAATGAAAGTGCCTTATTGGTGGATCAAAGATGAAGAAGATCATGTGATTTACGACAAGAACAGACGTGGAGGACATTATTTGGGTAGGGATTCTCAAAGATTTACAGGTGCAGAGAGCTGTTCAATGGTTCCTTCTTTGAAGGACAACATGTGGGAAGGATTTGGGGACATTGCACTGATTGACGGTGTGATAAGAACAGTTGGATGTAGCAGTAAATCAGAGAAAATCTCAACATTATTGCTTGATGGTAATCGTCTAGGCAAGGAAGTCCCGGATACTTTCTTTCATAGCCTGAAAGGTCTCAATGTTCTTGGCTTCTTCAGTCCTATTCTCAAATCTCTACCAGCATCCTTTTCAAGCATGCAAGAGCTTACAATG
>NW_019014665.1:1581848-1595198 GCF_000150535.2 Carica papaya | reverse complement strand
CGTCTGGTTCTTTTTCTCCGGCGACGCACTGGCGGCTAGGGTTTTGTGGTCAGGTGTGGGTGGGGTTATTTATACCCTTTGCCTTTTAATCTCAATTGTCTATCAAGATTAAATTTGGACCGTTTGATCACGATTTAATTGGGATTAAATCTAGGCCGTCCGTATGCGTGAATCTGGGCCGTCCGTGTGCACGTTTGATCTGGGCCGTCCGTGCGTGCGGAAATGGATCTGGACCTTCCGATCGCGCGCACGCAAATCGCCCACGTGGCCCATTTCCTGGTCAGCGTTTTCTTGCTATGCGGCGTGTCCTGGTTGGCCGGGGCTGCTGACCGAGCCGCTGACGTGACTGCTGAGGTGGGTGCTGACGTGGCATAATTTTTTTAAATTACGTTTTGACCCTCGGTTTTCGATTTTCTTTTTAAAAACACCCTCAAAATCCAAATTTTCACCCCTTTTTCCCAAAATCAATTTCAATTAAATTCAAATAATATTTTTACTCAATAATATCATTATTATTATTTTATTTTCATTAAATTAAATTAAATAAAAATCAAATAAATAAAAATAAAAAATAATAAAATAGAATTTTATTTTACTTGAGTGTTACAATCCAACTGAGTCAGGTGCCAACCATGGATAGCAGCGAGTGAAAGCAAAATCTTGACAGTAACCAATTTGGCAATAGGAGAGAAGGTGTCAAGGAAATCTATGCCAAATTTTTGTGTGTGCCCTTTGTAACCAGACAGGCTTTGTGTCTTTTTATGGTCCCATCAGCTTGATATTTAACTTTCTAAATCCACTTGCAATCAACGGGTTTCTTCCCAAGAGGGAAAGAAATAATGAACCAAGTGTTATTGTTCTCTAAGGCACGTAGCTCCACGTTCATAGCATTCATCCAAACATCGAACTGGTTAGCCTCATAAAAGTTAGTAGGCTCAGTATGGGAGGAAATGACACAAATAAAGTTGTGATATTAGAGTGTAAGTTTGGTATGAGTAAAGAATGAAGAAATGGGATAAAGTACATATGCATTTGTATGGTAGCAGTGATAGTCAGACAGATAAGAAAGTGGTCATGTTATACGTAGTGGGTGAAATGAGAGTGTTTGGGAGGACTCATATTGTGAGCGAATAGATGTATCAAGAGAACCTGAGGTGTGTGTAGACGTATGGAGAGAAACAAGTAAAACACGATCATGAAAAAAATCATTGTGAATGGGATCAGATGAGTGAGATGAAAGAAACAGAAAGATATGTTCATGAAAAATGACGTTACGTGAGATGAAATTTTGGTTGCTCTCGATGTCGAGAAATTTATATCCTTTGTAACCCGAAGGGTAACCAAGGAAGACACAGGCCCTAGAACAATGTGAGAATTTATGGCAATGACTATCAAGAGTTGAATAGTAGCATAGACAACCAAAGGTGTGCAAGTGATCATAGGAAGGTTTTTTTTTTAGTTAATAGTTCAAATGGAGTTTTATTAGATAACAAGGGGGAAGGTGTACGGTTGATTAGGTAAATTGCAGTCAAGATGCAATCGCCCCAATACACAATGGGAACATGGGATTAGAACAGTAAAGCATGTGCCACATTTAAAATGTATTGATGTTTACGTTCAACAACAGAGTTTTGTTTGGGAGTCTCAACACAGGAATGATAGGAAACAATACCTTTTGACTTGAAAAATGAATGAAAATTTAACTCGTGTGCATTGTCAGATCGCACAGATTTAATGAAAATATTATATTGTATAAGTATGAGAGTCTAAAATTCAGGAAAAATGATGAGAACGTCGGACTTTTGACGAAGGAGATACACCCAAGTAGTCCTAGTGCAATTATCAACAATTGTGAGAAAATATTTGTACCCTTCGATAGTGGGTGGAGAGAAGGGGCCCCAAATGTCGATGTGGATTAGATCAAATGGATGGTCAGATAATCTATTATTAGAAACGAAAGATAATTTAAGTTGTTTAGGCAAATAACAAATTTTACAATGAGAAATGTTCGAAGTTGGTAAGGCTTCATTAATATACTGAAGTTTTACATAGGAAGGATGACCCAATCTAAAGTGTCATAGGCTACTTTTAGAGTTAGTGGAAACATAATGAACAGTAGGAGAAGGAAAATATCTGGTAGTTAAGTAGTAGAGGTTGCCAATGCGTCTACCCTTCCCAATCAACAAGTCCCGAATGCAGTCCTGGATGACACAAGAATGAAGAGAGAAATTAATTGTGCAGTTGTGGGTAGTAGTCAACATGCTGACACTGACAAGATTAAAGAAAAAATGAGGGACAAAGAGAACATCATGTAGAGTAGGGTAGGTGTGACTGGGGATGCACATTTTCAAGGTGTGTGAAAAGGGTAGGTGTGCAACAAATGTGATGTGTGACTCCAAAGTCAATGATCCAGCATTTAGAGGTAAGTGTGTGTGTGTGAAGTTGGAAAGGCAAAAGGGTGTGTAGGATATACCTACCGCGCGAGGATCAGGAGTGGCGTGACTTGTGGAGAGAGATAGGTTGTCCAGAGAGATGACGGAGTTCGATTGGTGGAGACGTGCACTTAGGTGAGCAATAATGTTCTGAATTTGCGATGTGCTTAAGTCATCGACGAAATTAGATGTTGGTAAACAGTCGTCGACAGAGGCGATGAAGTTCTGCATTGGTCTTGAAATGGGGTGCGTGCCCGAGGAGGAAGAAGGAGTGTGTTCTAGAAAAGAAACTTCATGGGCCAAGGCTTGGTTGGCAGAGAAGAAACCGGGTCTGGATTGGAGGCCAGTCGGGTTGAAAGACCTGGTTCCATGAGTGGGCCGAGAGACAACTGGAGGGTTGCGGGTTTGGGCCTGTGTTTGGACTGGTCCCTCATTAAAAACAGCTGAGGCATTGCAGGTCTGGTTTTAGACTTGGACAGTTCCATCATTGAAACGTATTTTGAGCTTGGGCTTGAGGCCTGGTGGGTAGCCATGCAGGCGGTAACACCTGTCCACAGTATGGCCCACAAGGCCACAGTGTGAACAGGTGGGTCTTCTTCTTCCTTGAGTTAGGACAACAGAGAATTCGGAACCGTGATCCGTTTCTGCGTGTGTGTCGAACCCGATTACACGGTGTCGCTCTTCCTGCACCACCAGCGAGAAAACTTTCAAAATGGATGGAGAACATTCCATCATCAAAATTTGGGCTCTAACAGCAGCATAGGAGGGATTTAATCCCATTAAGAAAGTCATGACAAACTCTTGTTCCTGATAATCATTCCACGCCTTCATGTTTCCGCAGTGACAGGTTGGAGCTGGCTGAAAGTTTTGAGTTCGTCCCAGATCGTTTTCATTCATGTGTAATATGTGTTGATACTAAGTGACCCTTGAGTAAGGTTGTTCATGCTCTGTTTCAGTTGGTAGATATGTGGTGCATTGCTCTGTTGATAACGAAGCTGCAAATCGGTCCAGATGAATTGTGCACTTTCATGGTATAATAAGCTGTTAGTGATCTCCTTTGTTACATCATTCAGCAACCAAGAAATCACCATACTGTTACAACGCGACCAAGTTGCGGCATGGGAGTCGGTGATGTTCGGTTGATTGTGGGTTCCGTCTATCAATCCCAATTTATTTTTAGTGGTCAGTGCTACCCTGATTGCTCTCTCCCATGTGTTGTAGTTGCTGCCATTGAGAAAGTTGGACACCAAAGCTAAACTGGAGTGGTCGGCACTGTGAAGGAAGAACAGGTTTTGGGGGTCATCAAACTAATCTCTAGTCATTGGAGATCAAATGTTTTATAGCTCAATTACTGAGCTAAAAAAAATGTTGGTTAAAGGTTCATGGCTCTGATACCATAATAGAAAAGAAGGAAGAACAAAATGGAGCCAGGAAGAAGCAGAATAACTAAGAAAAATATTTCCTTCTAAATGATTTTTTCTTGCTTACAGGAATACATATATTGCCAATGCTATTGTACTGTAGCAGAAGGAAACAAATTACAGGAATGCATATATTGCCACTGGTGTTGTACTATAGCAGAAGAAAACAAAAGAAAACAAAAACGGTTACAATGTAATTAACTAATTTAAACTGATTTATTAATTAGTCTTAATAATGTTTAAATATATATATATTTATTATAAATCTAGTACCATACTTGTGTTGCTGCGTCATCTAACTCCCGTCATTATTTTTTATTGCTTCAATAGTCCTTTTTTTTCATTTCGTTACCAATAAGTGGAAGTATCTAGTGTCTAGGTCCCTCTCACTTACTAATTTTTCTATACTTCACTGTTTCTGATAGGTTTCATCTTTAATCTACCATTCATATAATTCATCTTTACGATGCTGCTTCTTTTTGTAGGTTCCGTAACATAAGCTGCAATTGTTAGATTTTATCAAGTTATGTTGCGACATATTTAAGGTTAATTCTAATGTTGTTAGTGATGCGTTACTGAGCCAAGGAATGAGGTTTCTGAAGCATTTTTCACCACCAACGCACATCAGGCATCCCTCAACCAAGCCTCTTTGAATTTGAGTGGCAAGACAACAAACTTTTTAGAGCTTGAATTGAAAATAATGAGAAGATCATGGTAAGAAAAAATGACGAGTCCAAATAAAACTGAGGCTTATAAGAACAAACAACGCCATTGATTGTTCATGAAGGCTCTATATACATAAATTTTTAAATTTATTTGCCAAAAATAAATGAGTTATCGGTAAAGTTTAAGTTTACAAGTTCGATTATTTCTTTTGATTATAATATTTATAAAATTTATATTAAAATTAATCGATGTCATTGTTAAAAGAGATATTTTAATGTAAACGAATTATATAAATATAAACAAGTGATTCTCATTCATTTTCATTTTATTTTAGTAATAAATTGCTCTTCGAAAGGAATATATATATATATGTATTTCTCCCTCAAGTTTTCATGAGATTCCATTTTCTATTCACCCAACCAAACATTGCATATAATAATATTAATAGTAGTTGGCCGAATGGATTTTATAAACAAATAATTTTTATAAATATAAATTTTCAGTCGGCATATATATGTATACATTATTAAAACAAACATGATCTCTCTTTCCCTTTTTTTATGGGATTTTGTAATAACAACGTGAAGGGCATGGGGTGGGTTTGAAAATGTATCCAAAAATTAAAATTAAAATTAAAATAATAATAATAATAATAATAACAAGAAAGACTTTATATTCTTTTAATATTAAATTATAATTTAATTTACAATCACATCGGTCACTCTGTTGTTCGCATTATTCGTTAATAATTTTCGCTTGACACCATTCAAAGCATAGAGAGTAGCTGCAAAAAAATATATAAATCGAAATAAGAGGACGAGTTTATTTATTTTGTCATTTAATTACTTATATTAAGTCGATGTAAGAGAGTTAATCTTCATATATGACAAATTGATGGATGGAAGTTTATATTGAAACTTGTTCTTGATGAGGTTTGTCTTAGTGCTTTGGTGCAAGTAGTTTCTGATATAAAATAGAAAGTAACAACAAACCCCGAGCAACAATTAAATTGATAAAACAACATAAAACTGCAAATAACAACAAACCTGGAGTTACTTGTCAAAAGTTCTGAAAGTCTTCGTTCATGTGTAATTTCATTTCTTCACTTCTGAGAGCCCATGTGTTTTCTTCGGGGAGGAAACTTCGGCAACCCAAGACAGGCATTACTGTCATCACATTGTTCCTCAACTCCAGAACTCGTGGTCATAGTCCAGTTTTGTATTGCCCCAACAAAAAGAAAGAAGCATGTAAAAAACTCATCAAGTTTTGGGCATTCTCCCCCTGTAAATCTTTCAAGAGAAGGCAAGGCAGCTCCAATGCTTTTCAACTCTGGCAGTTCAAACAAATGCAGAGTCCTTAGATGTTTCATCGAACACACCGTTGTTCCATCAGACTCAAATACGCATTTGAGATTATCACAGAACCTAATCTGAAGAGTCTCAAGATTCATTGGTTGATGGGACGAGGAGAAAACAATTTCAAGTAGTGGACAACAGTCTAGATACAGATGCTTAAGACTGCTGAATCTCTCAACTTGCAAAGTCTTGTCGCATATACTCTTCAGATTAGGGAGGTTAAGAATCTGCAGAGTCTCAAGTTTGTCTGATGCTCCAACAGCTTCCTCTTCTCTACTGAAAACACTCTCCATGTTAGTGCATCTCTCTATCCAACAGCCTCTCATTGCCCTGATATTGTTTGCACCCAATTCATATAAGCAACTGATATTTGCATTATCTCGTAAACATATATATCGAGCACGCTTGAGAACACCCTGCAGACCAAGGAAGGGACTGCAAGACCGAATTTCCAGAGATTGCCTGTGGATTTCCAAGTACCTAGGAAAACATCTGGTCCTTGAGTAAATATCTCTAAATTTGGCTTCATCTCTGTGGCTAAAGAAATCTCCATCGTCACCTTGCTTTCTCGGAGGTAAAACAGAAAAATAAAATTGCTTGAAGTATGTATCCCAT
This sequence comes from Carica papaya, assembly GCF_000150535.2. The sequence goes on along the minus strand of NW_019014665.1, from coordinate 1,588,709 downwards.
AACACAGGATTCATTTCATCAAAAAATTCGAAAAACTTGCTGCCACTGACCATTATGTGGAGATTATTTACACTCGATGGAAATCTTTTCCCTGTCCCAAAGATGCCACAATCAACCCAATTTAGTTCCTCTGGAAGGCACTTTATCCGCCTCCAATCAAGTTCTTCAGTATCCTTCAGGAGGGGGAGATGGAGGTTTTTAAGGCGAGGCAACTCTGAGATCTCATAGGGAAATTCTTTTATCCCAGTACCCCAAAGATCAAGAACCTCCAAGTGGCTAAGTGATTCCAAATGCTGCAGCTTCTTCAGGCCCCAACAATCTCTTAGCAAGAGCTGGCGGAGGTTGCATAAGAACTTGAGGGAAGGAAGGCATGTGACTGCTGTTTCAGAAAGATCAAGAACTTCAAGCCTTGTAAGCTTTTCCAAGCCTGATGCATCTTCCATCCCTGTCCACCCTCTCAGTGACAACTGGGTTAAGTTACTTAGGAAGAAAACATCTACGTAAATGGGAGTTTTGGACAGGTTGAGAATCCGAAGGTTCCTCATAGCACTAAGTAAATGACGCGGAAAAGAATCATTTCTAGGTAGATATCTTAAATTAGAAGTATTGAGCTCCTCAAGATTTGATAGAGACTCCAAGATGGGAAAATAAAAAGTCCAAATTCCAGAAAGTCTGAGTATCCGAAGTCGAGACAAACCCAACAGAGGATGGGAATCCTCACTATCTAATGACAAATTAGTGCAACCTGAAAGATCAATCACTTCAAGATTTTTGGGGACAGCTGGCAACCGGCTAAGGGAGGAACAACCACATAGGATAAGCTGGCGCATATTTGGGAACTGGCTGTAATCAAAACCTGTCAGAGAACGTGCATTAGTGAGGTCAAGTACCTCAAGCCCTGCAAGTCCTTTCATTTCTGGAAGACGCTTTAAGAATTCACAATCCCTTAAAATGACAAAACGAAGGTTAAGAAGATGCGCTAGCGATGGTAAAGACCGGAGTTTGGTATTTGAGAGGTTTAGGCAACGAAGGCACCACAAATGTTTAAAGGATTGGTCTTCAATTTTAACTAGATTAGAGGAACCAGAGAGATCAAGTAATTCAAGGTCCTTACAAGTTTTTGTACTTGGCAGCTTCGTCAGTGCTGTACAATTTCTTAGCAAAATATGAGAAAGATTGCAAGTGATGGAAGGTAAGGCATGCAAGCCAATTTCAGAGAAATCAAGAACTTTAAGGTTTTGTGCAGTTTTGAAAATGTCATCATAGATCTCCTTTAAACAGATAGCACCAGAAAGATCAAGAACTTGGAGATTAGAGAGCGTTTTTAGCCTTGGAAGTCTTGTCAAGAATCTACAATTTCTCAATACAAGCTGTGTTAGCTCTTCACAACCGTATAGAAGTGGTAGGCGATCAATCTGCGAGTGGGAAACATCAAGGATCCTGAGCTTTGTAAATTGCAAAAAGGAACTTTCGTAGAATCTTTGAAAACATGAAGCACCAAAAAGATCAATGACCTCAAGCTTTTGCAAGGCACTTAGTCGTGGAAGCATTTTCAGGTGGCGACACCCTCTCAAGATAAGCCAGCGTAATTCAGTTAAGTTGGAAATAGAACTAGGCAACATTTCAACCTGTACTTCAGAGAAGTTGAGACTTTGGAGATGAAGCAATTGCTGCAATAAATCATCTGGAATTGTCATCAATGATGTAGCACCAGATATCTCAAGAATAACTAACGATTTGAGCCATTGTATCTGATCAATATTCTCAAGAAACTCACAGCCCCTTAAGACAAGCACTGTAAGCTCTTGCATGAGCGAAAAAAATGCTGGTAGAGATTTAATTATGGGGTTGAAGATGCCAAAAACATTGAGACCACTCATGCTTTGGAAAAATGCTTCAGGGACTTCCTTGCCTAGACAATTACCATCAAGTAATAATGTTGAAATTTTCTCTGATTTGCTACTATATCCAACAGTTCTTATCACGTCATCAATCAGTGCAATGTCCCCACATCCTTCCCACATGTCGCTCATCAAAGCAGGAACCATTAAACAGCTCTGTGTACCTACATATCTTTGGGAATCCCGACCAGAATAATGCCCTCCATCTTTGTTCTTGTGGTAAATCCCATAATCTTCTTCATCTCTGATCGACCAATAAGGCACTTTCATAGCACATCCTACCATTACAACACAGTTGGACTCCACATGTTTTAGAAACCCTCGACTTATAAACTCCATGAAAACAGAGTAACCCTTCTTAAAAGAATCCTCAATACAATCAACAGGACCCAGACAACCCTCCACAATCCAATGGGCTATCAATTGAATGAAATGAACAGGACCATTTAAGTGAATGTACTGCCAGCTGTGCCAGAAACAAAGAATCAGATCATTGGTTCGCAGAATTGCATGGGCAATTTGGAGAAAACAGAGCATAATGCTGGAAGCATCAGTAACTGTTGAGTCTACTCCAAATTCTCTTATCCAATCCTGATCTTTATATTCCGTAATGTAGTTTAATGCTTCTGCCATAGCCTCAATTTTAGCAGGAGCACCCTGGCTTTCCTTATATATACCTTCAAATAGTAGTTCAAAATTTGGATCTCTGACTTGTTTTTGCAAAAGAGTGAAGGTCTCTGATGCAGACAAGGGTTCCATCTCCAACACCTTCAAGTAAGGACCAATAGGATTTCCAGAGTAATCTATGGTGGTGACTAAGGCTCTAAATGAAGGCTGCTTAAAATCAGGAACCAATAATTCAAATTCTGATACAATTTCATCTACTTTCATCCCCTTAGAAACTCCATCCAAGATTAGGAGACACCTCTTCTTACCAATAACCGTTGATATTTTCTGTTTCAGATAAGCCTCTGTCTGCATCTCCTCATCCTCATCACCATCGTCATCCGCATCCCACTCCTCATTTGGCAGAAATATAGGCAAATGAGCAGCAATCCTCTCAAGTGGAGATTCCTTGTCATGTTTTCTGCTCATAGACAGCCAAAAACATAAATCAAACTGACCTTTTTGCTTTACAATATCACTAACCTTGTTTGCCGTCCATGTTTTCCCTATTCCTGGTTTCCCAACTAGACACACCACTTTGACATGGTCTGCGCATAGTGCGTCCAATATGGTTTGTAGGCGCACACCCAATGCGTCCCCGTTAGCCATGGCAGATCCTGCAACAAAATGTTCGTACGAGGAAGTATCTTCCTGTTAGGGACAAGTAAATAAGAAACAAGCAATGACAGAATGGAGACATACGACAAATAACATGATAGAAGTTACAGGTTAGGATTATGGGAGAGAGTGAAGAAAAGGAAAAAAAAAAAAAAAAAAAAAAAAAAGGAAGAGAGCTTATTAAAAAACCTGTAGATTTCTATCGCCTACTCCAGTGGAAACAGTATCAGTTGGCAGGAGCTTCTTCTGGATGAACAAAAGAAACAGAAGGTGATTAGCAAATTGTAAATCAGAATAGGATGCTGGTAGGTAGATGATGGACAGCTCACAGAATTAATTATAATTTTTAAAAAACTGTTATGACACTGTGTACTAAAATATTCAATCACAAACTTCGAGATTGTAATAACAAATTGTAAGCTCTGTATCATCTGCTTGATTTCTTTTGGATCTCGATCATGTCGTTCTCTCTCCTCCGCAACAACCAGATGAGTAAACTACATTCTTACTTTTCTAAATTTTCTACCAAAACCTGCAAGTCAACAAGATGTAGAAGATGCAGAATAAACTATAAATAACATCATCACTTTACTTGGACAAAACAAATTGGATTATGAATTAAACATGGTTCATTTGGTGATTTTTTATATAAAATTAACAAAGTAAGAAATTCCCATAAGGTTCTATCGAGACTAGACAATGCCATTGGTTGTTCATAAAGGCACTACATAGGTAGGTAAACTTTGAAATTTATTTGTCCAAGAAAATGGATTGTCAGTCTATAAACTCTAGACTATTTTTAATGTTCTTAAATTTAAAAATATCAAGATGCACTACTCTGATTTCTCTCTCTCTCTCTCTCTTTCTCTCTCTCTATTTCTTCTGTTGACACTTAAAAACTTTATTAAATTCAAGCACTAGTAAAGAGTTGAAGTTAAACAGTAATGCCTGGTCGGAGAAGGTGTTCCTCAAAAAACATGTCTTTTGGTGAGTAATATGGAGTGTCATATGAACATGTACATGTGAGATTCCATTTTCTATTGGCCGAAGGGATTTTCAGTCGGCATATATATATATATATATATACACAGACACACATTATTGAAACAAACACGATCTCTCTTGCCCTTTTTTATGGGATTTTGTAATAAGAACGTGAAGGGCATGTGGTGGGTTTGAAAATGTATCCAATAATTATAATTATAATTAAAAAAAAAACCCAAATAATAATAATAAGAAAGACGTGGTATTTTTTTAATATTAAATTATAATTTAATTTACAATCATATCTGTCAACTTTTATTTTCTCTTTTTTAATCATTTATTTAAACATCATTTTCAATAAATATTTAAAAATAAATAATATTTAATATAAAATAGTATATTCAAAGACTTCAGCCGTTTACTTTTTGACTTAATAAATCCTTGAAGCTCCCGCAAATTCTCTCCCATTCATTTTCCTCACTCCTGCTCCCCACGACTACTCCTCCGCCGCGTACTTCCATACTCGGAGATTTCAACAGAGATCTTGGAGTGCACGATTCCTGGAGAAAGGAGATTCGAAGACAGAGATCTTGGAAGCTTTGATTTCTTCCGCCATTCTGATTCGAGTTATCACTTATTTCGTTTCTGCTTCCTTCTGTAATTCCATTATCATCTTTCATTTTTGGTTAGAGACGGAGGATGTCTGATCGCTGATTACGGATGGGAGGTTAGTGTCTCCAGCAGTCTTCTTCTTTTCTTTCCTCTTTCTTGTTTTCTCTTGCAAATTTTTAATTATTATCGTAATTATAATTAAATTGAGGGGTACTTTTTTTACTTTATGCAAGAGCCAATTACAGGTTTAGATTGTTTTTTTTTTTTTTCTTTTGTTTCTCTCTCCTTCAGCTGGATCGTTTTGACCGGTCAATAAATTCGGCTAATTAATTTTCGTCGGCTCTACAAATTTTTGATTAAATTAATTTGTGATGACTTCATTTATTCCAGACTGGTTCCTCTCAACACCCATTAGCTTCTTCTTCCTTTGTCACTGGAGAAATTCTCAGTAACAAGTAAATTTCCCAAGCATCAAACAGAGTTGGGGATTACACAGATAACCCGTTGAACTAGGTGAATAACGAATCATGGCCGTGCTCGCGGTTCCAGACAAGGTAAAGGAGCGGTGGGATAGATGGAATCTCCGGGTCGCCATTGCTGTGAGTCTGGCACTGCAGATTGTCTTGATCTTTTTCTCATCTTCAAGGAAACGAAGAGGAAAGACATGGATAATTATTGGAATCTGGTCAGCTTACTTGCTTGCAGACTGGGTTGCTGCCGTTGCAGTTGGGTTAATCTCTAGCAAACAGGGTAAAGATTGCGGACCTCATGACAATGCTGAGCTCTTAGCTTTTTGGGCACCCTTTCTTTTGCTGCATCTGGGTGGTCCTGATACCATTACTGCTTTTTCTCTGGAGGATAATGAGCTGTGGATCAGGCACTTGCTGAGTCTCATTTTACAGGTTCTGGCTGCTATTTATGTCTTACTCCAAACAATTCCAGGAAACAGACTTTTGGTGCCTACCATTCTGGTGCTAATTGCAGGAACTATTAGATTTGCAGAGAGGACTCGTGCTTTATATCTTGCTTGTCTTGATCATTTTGGGGAATCGGTTTGTAGGAAACCAAATCCTGGTCCTGAATATGAAAGAGTGGTTCAGATGTATTCATCAATTACCAAAGCAAATCTTCCGGCAAGAACAAAGATGATAAAAGGCCCGGATGAAGAATATCAAAACTACCCAGAAGAAGTAGGATCAAGTGATCAAATGAGTTCCAGAGCAGTATTGCAGTATGCGTTCACATTTTTTAACAGTTTCAAGGGGCTAATTGTAGGTCTTCTTCTGGGCTCACAAGAACGCCTTGCCAGTCGAGAATTCTTTCTCAATAGAAACTCTTTTGATGTTTTTCGGATACTGGTTGTGGAGCTTAGTCTCCTCTATGAGGTTCTTCATACTAAGATTGTGGTGGTGCGTTGCAAGAAAGGCTACTTCTTCCGCATTGTTAATTTCATCTGTATTTTGGCAGCTTCTATCTCATTTGCCTTCATCAGTAAAGATGGGTATAGAAAGATAGACATTATAATTACAGTAGCTTTGCTTGCGGGAGCAATTGCTTTGGACATCATATCTTTCGTAATGCTCATTTTCTCAGATTGGACTATCATTGCTCACAGCAATGGGATAGTCCCATATATTGAATCCATGGTTATTGAGAGACGCCGATGGTCTAATTTAGTTGGCCAGTACAATTTTATGAGTTGGTGCATTCATGATTATCCAGAATCTTTCAGCAAATTGATTGAAGTTTTGGGTGTTAAGGGAATGTTGGACACCATAAAAATCGCACTGTACTCATCTGGCAAAGAATTAGACCCCAACGCATGGCATCTCATTTTCAAAGAGCTCAAACATAAAGCTCTGACTGCAAAGACTGTAGAACTGGGGAAGAAGATATGTCTGCAAAGAGGTGATGGGATTTCTAAGTGATACTCCGAATAGACACCTTAAATGGAGTGTGTCAGATATCGATATGTAGAAAGCCTTCTTCTGTGGCACATAGCTACAGATATATGCCACAACAATATGATAGTTCTGAAGATGAGAATAGAGACTTATGCAACTTGCTTCACATTACATGT
>NW_019014665.1:1554028-1573807 GCF_000150535.2 Carica papaya | reverse complement strand
TACTTGTTTCGGGGTCTGAATACGGCTCTACAGTGCGCCTACAGGTTGTCCCTAATTTTCTCTGAATTTTTTTCGGGGAACTGAAACGCACTACTGGTACCTGCACGTGTCCCAAAAAATCCAAAATTAGACCAAGGGCCCCTTTCGGCCAATATCACAATTCCGGCACGGCGGGTCCGCCGTGCTCCGGCGACGGCGCTGCCGCTTACGGCGGCGATTCGCCTCGAGTTGGCCGTTTTCGGTCGAATTCGGTCACGCTTGCATCGGTCCCTGCGATAGAACAACTCTAGGGCCCTCGGTGGGCCGAAAAATCACGAAAAACGAAAACTTACCGGCGGCGATGCTCTCGGGTGCGGCGGCTCCTCCGACGTGAGTCGCGTTTTGATGTTTGGCTCCGATCAACCTGTAGAGAAAAGAACGGTGATCACAGTGGTATAAAATTTGCATCAAACGGAGGCCGGGAAGGGCCTCATCGGAGGCAAAAATCGAGGAGGGGCGCGGCGGCGCCGCTGGATTTCGGCTGGGTTTTTCGGCCGTTTGGCCGGTGGTTTGGCTCCGGTTTGGCCATAAGCGGACTCAGCGTCGAAAAACGAGCAAGGGGGAGAAAATTTCCTCGATCAGCAGTCGGAAACTTCCCCGGTGCGGCGGCGGGTGGCGGCGGCCGACTCCTCCGGCGTCTGGTTCTTCTTCTCCGACGAGCACTGGCGGCTAGAGTTTCTTTGGTCAGGTGTGGGTGGGAGTATTTATACCCTTTGGCTTTTAATCTCGACCGTCCATCAAGATTGAATCTAGGCCGTTCGATCGCGATTTAATTGGGATTAAATCTGGACCGTTCATCGCGATGCAATCTGGGTCGTCCGTACCTGATTGAATCTGGACCGTCCGTGCGCGTGAATCTGGGTCGTCCGTGCGCACGTTGGATCTGGGCCGTCCGTGTGCGCGGGAACGGATCTGGGCTGTCCGATCGCGCACACGCGGATCACCCACGTGGCCCGTTTCCTGGTCAGCGTTGCCTTGCCACGCGGCGCGTTCTGGTTGGTCGGGGCTGCTGACCAGGCCGCTGACGTGACTGCTGACATGGTGCTGACGTGGTACAACTTTTTTAAATTGCGTTTTGACCCCCGGTTTCTGATTTTCTTTTCAAAAACACTCCCATAATCTAAATTTTTACCCCTTTTTTCTCAAAGTCAATTTCAATTAAATCCAAATAATATTTTTACCCAATTTTATCATTATTATTATTTTTATTTTCATTAAATTAAATAAAAAATTCAAATAAATAAATAAAAATAAAAATAAATAAATAAAATATTTATTTTTATTCGGGTGTTACAGGTGATGCGCAACCGAGCCAAAGAATGATGTTTCTAAGATATTTTTCACCACCAACGCACATAAGGCATCCCTCAACCAAGCCTCTTTGAATTTGAGTGGTACAGCGACAAGCTTTTTAGAGCTTGAAGTGAAAATAATGAGCGGATCATGGTAAGAAAAAATGACAAATCCATATAAAACTGAAGTTTCTAGGTAAACTTTCAAATTTATTTGCCCAAAGAAATGTGTTGTCAATAAACCGCAAGTCTCTAAACTCGAAATTATTTTTTAACGTTCCTTAAATTTATAGGTAGATACGCCACTCTGATTTTTTTCTTTATTTCTTCCGATGACACTTAAAATTTCATTAAAGTCAATCACTAGTAGCGACTTAAAAAGCTAATATATGAGTTTAGTTGGATAAGTTGCTTCTAAAAACAGGTTTTTGCTGAGCAATATGGAGGGTCATATGCACTAGTGAGTATCCATTTTGCGGTATTCAAAATTGATGAACCATAGTTTATAATAGATTGAGATCGTTCTTCTAATATTCGATAGAAATGATATATCGAGCATATAATTTTATATTAGTGTTATATGACATTTGCTTGGACAGAGATGCTGCAATCTTTCAAGAAAGCTACGTGCCTTAAAACGCTGCCTTTCTCTCTCTCTCTCTCTTATCCCCACAATTTTCTTTAAACCCTTTTCTTTCCCGCCAATTTCATGTCCTCTGAAAATCTTTTCCCTACTTTCCCACAGATTTTACCGTTGACCAAACAACCCCTTTACTCTCTTTTCTTCTGGTCAACGAGACAGACCTTCACTTTTCCCTTCTAATCTTTATAATCAATATGTATTTTTCTTAAAAAAATTGTATTATAATTTATGTATAGGCATAAAATATAATAATTTTTATTTAAAAATTGTATTTTTATGATTAATTTTGGAGAAAATAAGAATTCTCTAGTCTTGAATAAGTGACCAATTTTATAAAAAAGAAAAAACAAAAAATAAATAACTTTTTTTTTTTTTTGGTTTTTACTTTTTCCATTCCAAAACTAAATGAGAAAATGAGGTTACAGTGACGAGCCGTTATCTTCTGATTCCTCACCTTCCTCTTGATCTTATCAACACCGTTGGAATATGTGGACCCTACTTTCATCACCGCTACACCCATTCAATCTCCGCCGTTTGATTTCTCTCCTCTTCTCTGGCACCGTAACGTCCACGTTAACGGCGTCTCCGGTGCTGCTCTCACTTTCTGATCTCGTACGGTGCCAATCCAGGACGCTCAACGGAGTCGTCGTGCTCGACAGTGTATCTAACTTTGACTCGTATTCCTCCTTCTCCACCATCTCTTCCATTGCATTAAAACACCTTAACAGACTCTCCTGTTACAAAGATGAAAACCAGAGAGATGAATAAATGTAACAAGAGAGAAAAGAAGAAGCTTTATGGGGTAAATTTTAATGGAGTACTCACTTTATTTACATACTCAGAAGTCAAAATTGATTCTTTGAAAGAAGGAAACTGTAATGGGAGCAGCTCGTGAGATGCTAGAAGAAGACATGATGCTGCAACTATCGATGGCTTGAACTCTAATATACTAATTTCTGCAAAAATAAAATAAAACAGAGGGCAGCCATGAAACTCCGTTTCTGCAACGAAAAACAAGATTCTTTTTTTTTGTTCTGTTCTTACCATTTTGAGCTAAGGAGATCAGATGGGTAGCTCGTTTTTTGAGAGCTTGTTTTAATGGAGGATCTTTGAGTTGAATAAAGGAAATGAAGAAATGGGTAAATGAGAAAGGTGTTATTGATCTCAATCTCCATTTCAGAGCATCAAGAATCAAAAGCTCCATCCTTTGAATTGTCTGAGCATCAAACATGAATCCATATCCTCTCTGTTTTTTTTTTTCATGGAGTAAATGAGTCAAAGAAAGAGAAGGAAAATGTGATTTTTCAGTATCATTTTTGTTAAAAGAAAAAGCTTTACTTGAAAATTAGAGGCTGAAAACTCTGTGTTATTCATCTTTGCAGCAAGAGAAAGACAAGAAGTAACAAGTAGTCTCAACACCCAGGGCTTTCCTTGCTGCAATAATTCGCCAAGATTTTCTCAGCAACCAAACAGAAAATACATGTATATTAAAGCAAAAAGTAAGCAACTTCATTACCGGAATTTCTTGCCTGGAGATGAACCGATCCATGTAATTAACAGCAAGATAAGATACTGACTGGTCAAAGTTGCAAGAATACTGAGCCTGCCATTCAAAACGAGTCAACAAAGATATTCCACCCAGAAGAAAAAGAATCAAACAAGTTACTGTTCCATTGTTTTTTTTTTTTTTATTTCTTTCTTGTTTCATCACCTGTAAAATGAGAGAGAGAGCTTCATGACGAAAAGAGAAGAGAAAGTCACTGGTTTTCAAGATTTGTAGAAGATTTTTACAAGGCATGTGATCAGATTCAGTAGAGAACAGAACTGGGATAGTATCAGGTTGGTGGTAATCTTCTTCCAAGCTCGTCAATGGATTCTCAAGATCAAACTCCATTTTCTTTTCTTGTTTTTCTTTCCTTCTTTCCCCTATTGGGTTTACGTTGAGAATAAATAATAACGATGGAAAACAGAAGCTTCGCTTTCTGTGCTTTAGAAAAAGAAGAAGAAAAAGAAAAAGAAGAAGAAGAGAAGCTGTAAAATCTTCTGGTTCAGTTCTCAGTCTCTCTGCAACTCCATTAACTTATATGTTGTTGGTCCCTGCACCCTCTTCCTCATCAAGTTTCAACCTTATCTTCTCCTTGGAAAAGAAAAAAAAAAACACAGTAAAAAAAAAAAAAACATTCTGGTTGCATTTATTTCACAGGGTACTGTTAGGTAAAATGCTTTTGTTTGATTATTTCATTCTGTAAAATTGTAATTCCCGTATGGTAAATTGGTAACTTTCACTGTGAAAAAACAAGATTAAATATTATCTCGCAAGAAAATAAGGATTGATAATTAATTTGCTTCTTCTGGAATGTAAAATTGAAAGGGAATGAAATATGTTCTATCTGTATCTATACTGTATAGTAATCCAACATATACATTCATCCATGCTGTTCGGCTATACAAACATGGATAGATGAATATACATACATGTATAACTAAATCCAGTGGTGAGTACATATTGTAGCTGCCACAGCAGCTTTTATCACCAGCTTTTTTTCCTCCAGTACTTCTCCAGCAGATATCATCGTCCTGGTCCAGAGTCTTAATATATATATATGTTATGTACTTTATATACTGTAATTTAGGAGCATGATTATATCTATAATAACTATACGGGTGAGCTAAAAAAATAGAATTATTCAACTTTATATGAAAGCAAAATCACTTAGTGTCTAACAATTAAATTTAAAGTTTTAACAGTCAAATAATTTGGACTCAATCATGAGTGTTACTTGCACTATGCATATTGATTAACACTCCTAAAGTTATAAGATAATGAGATTGACTAACATTTAAATATTGGGTTAATCTTGCTTTTAAGTAATCTTTGTCTCGAGCCAGAATGATATTATGGGTAACACTTTATATATATATATAGAGAGAGAGAGAGAGAGAGAGAGAGAGAGAGAGAAAGGCATGAACTTTTTATTGGGTAAATAAAAGGGTGGGAAGAAAGAAAGAAGGGTGGGGAAGGGATTGAGTGGTCCAATATGGAGAAAGAAGAGACAAGATTTGCTGGTATTGATACAAGACTGTAAGTAAGCAGAGAGATAAATGTAATGGACCAATGAGATTGAAAAGTTATCTAATCTTCAAAATTGAATGGTTAAAAAAACTTAGGGTTTTTAAATTTTGGGTAAGAGGGAGACAGCTGCGAGTAAAAAGTAAATTCTATGGAGACCCATCAAAGTTTTTGACAGCCAGAAACTTGGCCTGCTGCCTTTACATATGACTCGCGTGTTCCTATTAATGCCAATTTTGTTTCATGGCCCTACTCCTCCTCATTCATCAATCAAATTCTCTATATCCCCCACCCCCATTGCATCTTCATCTTTCTTTTTCAATTTTAAATTTGTATATTTTATTCATTAAATACTTACTATTTACGTAATTGCCCAACAAAGACACCCGAACGTATAACTTAATTGAATCGTACTGAACCGATAATCGAATTAAAAAAAAAAATACATACACGGACTCAAGATTAGGCCAATCACATTTTAGTACTCTCGAAATAAATTGGACGAAATACAATTCCTAAGTCAGACAAATGCTTTTATAAAAAATAACGAGAGTATTAATTACTCTGGTAAAAAATGATTAGTTGTATGTCTACTCATTGTATATATTTATATATAAAAATATATTTTATAGGAATGTTTATCAATAATTTAAACTTCGATAAAATTATATTGAGAACTGAATTAGAAAAGATACCGAAAATTAAACTAAACACATTTTACTCCACTCAGAAATGAATTAGACCAAGTTTAGTTTCTTCCGATCAAATTGAAATATTTTTTAAAAGATTATCATGTTTTAATTTAGAAAATAATTAATAAAATCAATATAATTAAAGTAAATAATAAAAAATTAATAAAATAAAAATAACTTATTAAATATCAATTCATTAAATAATTGTTTCTATTGTACTTATCACTTAATCACATATATATTATTTTTCTGAGAAACATACATATACATATATATATTTATATATTATAGAAATATGTGTATGAGTTTTTAAAATCAAAGAGAGAAATGGAGCATGAACAAACGTACATATTTCATTTATTAAACAATATATGCAATAAATATCTCTGGATACACACACACAACTCATTAACAACAAGATAGAAAAATTAATTTGGTAAATTTTGCAAGAAATTTTCATCTTGTAATTCTCAAATGTAAAATTATATATAATATATATAGTCGTTTTATAAATAAAAGTATATATTTTAATTATTTATTCACATAATTTCAGTTATTTTACTATTTTAAAAAAAAAAAACATTTTTCATTTGGGTTCTAAATTTCCAAAAGATTATTCAATTTACTCCATTAATAATTTTATTATAATAAAATTAAAAATTATTTGGTACTCCATACGAGTATCATATGACTCCTCCACCATTAATATAAAATATTTTGACTTGAAACAAAAAAAAAAACAAATGTTAGGGTTACCTGGTCTGCAACATAACACTGGTATATATATATATATATATGTGTGTGTGTGTGTGTGTACAGATATATGCATATATATATATATGTGTATATATGTGTGTGTGTGTATATTTCTTAATTTTTGTGACGATAAAGAAGAGAACTAATAGTACCCTATATTGTCATGTCACTTCCAGCTTTAATGAGAGGCCTTAGTCTCCACACACAAACTTTTTGGAATTCTCTGTTCATACTTTATCTTTCTTTTGAAACTCCAATATATATTAATTGTGATAACTTGTATATATACGTATATATATGTAAATGTATACGCACATATATACATCTATATCATACAAACACACTTTGTATATACCCCTGTGTTTTCTATTGATATTTGAAATTGTTCTTCCAGGTTAACTTATACATTTCACTTTCTACGAGTCTCCTTTTTTGTAAAAATTAATTAGGTTAATTAATCAGAGATTAACTATCAGTCTATTATGAATTAAAAATGACCGATATATAATATTTAATTTTAAAATATTAAAAAATTAATTTATTAATAGAATTATAATTATTAAATTATATTAAAATTTAATAAATTTATTATAATTTTAAATTAAATAAAAGTTCGGTGACTACGGTTTAATTTTTTTAGTTAAGATAATCACAAATTAAAAATTTGACCTAATCATTCTTAATAAACTTATGTATATTGTATTATCATTAGCACATATATGTATATCACATAATTAATTGAGTAATTTTATTAAAAAGAAATCTGAAAAGGCCATCATAGCTACAATTATTTTTTTCATAATCTTGCAGTTATTTTTTCATAATTATGTTGGTTAGTATCATCATCATATATATATATATATATATATATGCCTAAAATTTACATATATATATCTTCTAACATTCTGTTTGAATAAATTTAAGTAATAATTAATTAATGTATGGTAATGGTATTAATTGAATAACACTAGCATAGGATGAAGATGATAAAAAAATTTTATATTTAAATAATTGTATATTAATATATATTAATGACATATTTTTGTTTGGATGATAAGATGATATTATTGTATTTTCAATCAAATTACTAATTTATCCCTACCTATTTATATTATATTAAGTAGTATATAAGAAGTATATAATAATAAAAAATTAAATTGTTTACCAATATAATTATATTTGTATTTAAATAAATAATTATTATAAATTAAATTTTTATATTTAATAAAATAAATAATAAATTGTGAATATAAAAATAGAATTAAATATTAATATATGAGAGTATAAAAGAAAAAAAAAAGTAACTTCTCATTCACGTACTTCCTATTCAGTAATTTTAAAATTTATTTTAAATTTGTCAGTCAGATACCGTTTGTTATCATTAGAATTTAAAATAAACATGATTTTCTCACACTCACAGAATATTATATATTAAAATCTTATCATTTACTACCATCCAAATAGATTAAATAAGTAAGTAAACTTATAGGTTGCTTTATAGATTTTAATTAGCATAGAAGATATTGTAGATACGTGCTTGGTAAGAAATTGAAAGGTCAAGTGAGATAATAAGTGCATGCACGCACGCCTTTCATCCCATGCAGACAACATCATCATTATGTTTTCTCCAACCCCTTGGAGCATTCCTTCCTTCCCCCTCTCTTTGTCTCCATTGATGCAAAACTCTTCTTATATACCACACACTTATATATGTATGTACATATATATATATATGTATATCTATCTATCTATACATGGTTACGTACATACCATATTACAGATATGTATATATTTAACTGTTGTTTATGGTATGCAATCTGGATGGTCACGGCATTGAACTCATATTACAATGACGATACTGTTAATTAATTAGCGGAGATGGAGATGGAGAGAAAGTTAATTTAATTAAATTTGTGTCTCGAATTTTGTAACAATGCAATAATTATAGTATGGTTTTTTCTTCCATATTTAAGGATCTAAGGAAAGAAAAAGAAGAATAAGAAGCTTAGGGACCACTCCGTCATATAATTTACCGATTTCAAACTCTTTCGTAAATTTAGGGCGTACCCGAAAATAATATATGAATTGATAAATTTTATAAATATAATTGAATATTAATTTTAAATTTTTTTAAAAAAAAATGTACAGGATTATATAACTTAAATTTAGACGTAGACCGGATTCGAATTCGATAATTGATTGATTTTGTCATATATGGACTTTTATCAAACCTTTGAAATTTAGAAGCTCGGAGTTGGATTCAAGGCCCAATAAAGTCTCGAATGCTATAGATTAAATATCGAATTTTTGATAAATAAAATATTTCGAGATTTAGTAAAAAATTATGAGTTTGAATCAGATGTGTTTTTATTTATTCTTGTCAAAATATTATTTTCATAATAAAAAATTTAATATTCATAATTAAAGCTTTGTTTCTTAATTAACACTAATATTAGTAATTAATTAATTAGCAGAGCCAGAAACACAAAGCCATTGACCCACAAAGAGTTTTATCACAGTTGAGATTAGGGTTGATGGAATCAAATTGAGAACTCCTCACAACCAAACACTTGATCACATTCTGGGCCTTTCATCAGCTGCCTTCAACTGCACCTTTCAACAACACAAAACTCACACATTATATATGCATATATTATAAATCAGTATTTACGTTCTATTCACATGTGTGTGTATACATTATATTGAAGAACCAAGACTTACAACTGAACATTCTGCTTCCAGCCATGGAAACAAAATGTTAATTACGGTAGAAATTGATACTTATGTTTTTTTTTTTCAAGAAAGTAGTATAATCTCTAACCAACCACATCATGATTCCCTCGATATAATTTTCACTAAGTCACGAACTTCTCGATTATCAAATTTTAAATAATATTAGAAAACTTCAATTGTATTTGTTCAATTCTAACATTATAACTCTATAAATTCTATTAAAATAATTGAAATTTCATCGAGTACTAATGCTTATTAAATCGTTATCAATTTAAGTATATGTGAAAATTATTTTTTTTAAAAAACCTAACATTATATTAGGGTGTTTAAACGACGAAATAAAAATTAAGAACAAAATAAAATGAAGATAAAATATTCAATATATACAATCTTTTTCTAAAAAGCCCAAAATTCAAATTCACAAAGTTCTTTCCCTAACTCCATGCAAATATTATTTTTTTCAATTTATTTTTTTTTTCTTTCTTTCTTTTTCTCACCCACCAAAAAAAAAGGCACTTTATAATTCACACCAATCGCAAACATAAATGATACAAGCAAAACGGCATCACTTAATTACCAATCTTATCCTCATCATCACTGTGTTGCCCGCCCCGGATTCGCATCGGAACCCCTCACATACATTTCTTCCCCACCCGAAACCATCATACCTGAGTACACTTGGCCCGGACCCGGATTTTTCACTCCGTAATAAACTTGCTGGTTCATTCCATCACCAACTACTCTGATTGAAGTGTCATATGGATCTGCTGCTGCCGCAACAGGCCTCACTGTTCCGCCATAGACGGGGCATAAACCCGCCACCTGCTGGTGGTACCCGATTGGTATCTGACCCGTTTGTACCGGGTACTGACGAGCATATGGCGCCTGAACTGTTACTGGTTGAACCGGAGTGTTCCCCTGCGGAACATAATAAACCGGCAACTGCTGCATCGCCGGAGGCAAATACTGCGGAGTTGAAGCGTATTGCCAAATCGGGCTACCGGAATACCCGGATTGCTGAATTGCTGGTTGCTCTACGTATCCCTCCGGTCTACAATCATGTTTCGGTTCAACCACTGGATCTGCGTTATCGGGTTTGGTCTTGACCGGTGGAAGATCCGGGAGAGAAGCCACGGTCGGAGCAGAAGAAGTGGAGCAGAACGGAGATGAAACAACCGGAGCGGGAGAACCCGGGTCCGAAACCGAAACATTGTCATGCAGGCCAAACCGGGTCTTCGATTTCAGCTCCCGGGTCTGCGTGTCATCGGAGTTATCCAACCCGAAAAGGTAATCCGGTACCTCGGAGACGACCGAGGAAGCCTCAGAGCGATTGCGCTCGAGCAGCGCGCCGCCGCCGCCGCTGTTTAAAGCGTCTAAAAACCAGTGTTCTCGATTAGCCGAGCCGTCAAGGAGAGAACCGATGCTGCTAGCCGTTGAGCCGTCCCCTTTGTTGAAAAGAAACAACCGGAGCCGATCGGAGCGCGGGTTTTGATTCTGTGCTAATCGGTCGTACTCCTCCATCATGTTCTCTAAATCCTCATCGGTCGTCACAGATATCAACGAATCAAGATCCTCGTTTGGCAGCTGGTACTTCACGCTAACATTACCGCCCGTACCTGATCAAAAATATTTAAACAAATAAGTAAATAAGCAAAAATACGTTTCTTCTAATTACCAATAAATACATGTAAGGAAATTTGAAGCTCTGAGTGCCTGAGAGTTTAGAGAGCTTGGTGAGGAGAGAGGAGAAGCTGATGGAGCGGTTGACCGCAACAATTCGGGTGTCACCGCCGACATAACGAAGCTGGTTATCGTGCGGTCGAGGGAGGATCTTGCCGCCGAAGCTGCACATGAAGCGGACACGTGGATGGAGATCATGGTGCGGGTAATGGTCGGATCGAGGGGAGGAGGTGACGGAATCGGTGACCGAATCCATCTCCGACGGGTAGTGAGATGACATTCCGATTCTGTTGCTCGAGTTTACTGTCGAGTACTAAAGAAAAATTAGATAAATATTACAAAACAAAACAAAATGAATTGAAGAGAAAAGGAGGAGGAAGACTTTTTGGTTTAGTTGCGTTAATGGAGTTTGGGTTCGTGGGAACATGAAAATTGCTGTTGTGTGATAAAACAGTGAAGAATGTCTGCCCGGGAAGATTTACAGTGACGCGACTGTGATGAAACCAGAATCACAGACCAACATCGTTTTGACGTTGTAATAATTTACAATTTGGCGGTGGGGCCGCCGTTGAGCAAGCGGTCGGTTTGTTTGCTAGTGGTTTTTTGAAAATGAAATTTAGAATAAAATAAAATTAATTATTATAAAATTTAAATATAATATTTATTTTTTAAAACATTAACAATATTTGATGTTCATAATTATAAATATTTAAAAAACAAAATATAAAAAATGTCAACTTTGTAAATTACCGGCGGCATACGGTTTGTAAATTAATCTGCAGCTGTCTTTTTATCATATTAACTTATATGCAACTTGATTTTTTTTTTTTTTAATTTTGTTTCTTTTTCAACATGAGATGTAATTCTCTTTTTTCTTTTTTCTTTTTTTTTTTGGCAAAATGAGATTGCAAATCTAATATTTTGAGATTTCTTCCTATTTTTTATATTAAAAAAAGATATAAAAAATCCGATTATGAATTAAGAATTCGGGATTCACTTATTTTTAATGAAATTTATTTAAATATTTTATTATAGGTCTATGATTTAAAATATTATTTTTTATTTAATTCTTTTGAATTTTATATTTGAAATTGTGATCAGATCTATTTATTAAAAAAAAATCGATTCAATATATTTTTTATGTACCTATAAATGGTATGTTAGATTTGAATCATATTTTCTATCAATTTGTATGAATTGACTGCATTTATTATGTTGTTTTTTTAAAAAAAATTTTGAATCTTCTAAATCATTTTTTTAGGATATTTGAACATATTTTTTTATTATTAAATAAAAATATTTATTTTATTTAAAAATAGGAAGTAGAATCACTTATTTGCTCTAGTAGCTGACAAACACCAATTAAACAAGTATAACGTATCACACAGAATTAATTGTTTTCAAGCGGACTCATGGAGTTGATGCTCGAATTATTGTATCATAAAACAATCATATCAATAAAAAAAACTTAATTTAAAGATAGATGGCTCCCTAACTTAACTCAGACAAAGACTCTTTACAACGCACACCAATAATGACGCTGAGTAATTGGAGATTGATTGAAAGGGCAATCCAACTAGTTCGCCTCTTTAGGTTTTGTGATCAAGAGCACACACTAGACCTCATCTACTAATCGTCATCTCATGTGAAGCGTAAAAAGTATTTCCCTTTCATTGTAGCCCAACACTTCTTAGTTGTCTATTCCATAACTCGATCAAAGGTTAAGAGTCGAGAGAAAAATAGAAGTTGATCGTATTAAGTAATATGTGAATTGTTCAATAGTGTTTTACTACTACACTAGGTGGCATAAGTAACTTAATGTAGAGCATAGCCTTCTAAAGGCCGAAGTTAATCATTCAAATCCCTCATTTTGTCCCTAGCTTTGACATTCTCGTGGTAACAAGTGGAGTATATAAGTATTTAACGAGAGAGATACAATCACCAAATTATCCCTTTATAAAGTTTCGAACGAATCTTAATAATAAGAATAAATGATCAAGTTAAAACCTAAAAACTAAAAAAATGTGAAATGTGAATAAAATTTATTTATTTTTCTTTTTTTTTTATTTTATAAACATATTATATTTAAAAGATTTTAAATAAATTATATTTAAAATTCTAAATTAAATAGGCTATCAATGGTGTCATGCGAGTGTTTTTTGAATTTCTTCTTAAGCATATGATTGTCAAAATATACTTACGTATATGATTAATCTTTAAATTATATACTGAAAATTATATATCATATTCAAAATTTAAAAATGTATTATAAAATTATAAATTTAGCCATCAAATAATAAACTAACACTTAATAAAATAATAATAATAAAAAACCAATAAATTTACTCCTTAATATATAAATCCAATTTTCTACTTTTCCATCTCTCATTCTCTATTTTTTTATCCTTCATCTCCCCTCTAATTCTCTATCTATCTGCTTAACAAATTAAATATATTCTTTTCATTTCATATATTTTCTTTTGTTCTCTTCTATAAAAATATAAACAAAAACATACTCAAATATATTTTTTGTTCTCGTGTTATTTTTGTTCGATTTTAGTATATATCAATTTTGCATTGAATTAGTTCTTGTATTTTGAAACAATGTTCGAACTAATCCATCTCTATTAATGGTCACTAACACCTTTAACTTGGATTCATTACCTTATTTAGTTAGTTAAGTTTTTATATAAAATGTTATATATCATTTAACGTAATATATGACATGATGAATTTTTAAATATTATTTAAATTATTTTGAAAAAGTTAAAAAAAAAAGCTCCCCATACTACCCCTCCATCATCCTCAACAAACCAATCTTCTACTCCTCCCATGTCGTCTGCATCGCTATGACCTTGGATAGTGCCTATGTTTGTGGATCCATGGTTGCCATCTTCTTTGTCTGCTAACACTCCTCCAGTCCCAAAGCATTTTTTTCCATTCTTCCTCTATTTCTTCAGCACCTCTGATTTTTTCAAGCCACCATATCTTCTTTCTTATTTTATCTCAACTTCTAAGTCTACCACTCTCACGACTTAGATATCTCATATTTTATATTTATTTTTACCTTTACCTTTACTTGTTTCGCCGTCAATTACCCCCTAAACTATGTATGCAGGTTATCTTGCCAACATCATCTCCTTATATATTCATCATGTCATCTATCTCAATTTCAGTCTCGTTAGACTTCACTTGCTACTTAAGGCCAACTTTCACATATATATACAGGCTATGGATGGAATTACATTAGCTAAATATATATATACACATATATAAATCTAATAAGTACTTTAATTTGTAAATCGTATAACACAATATTTTTTATTAAAAAATATCTTTACCTATAACAGGTGTTAGTATCTCACTAATATACTGGCATACAAAATAGTTTATATTCTACACCGACCACATTTAAACAAATCTTATCGTATGAAGTTATTATTGTTCTAATTTTTTAACAATATTAAATTTTAAAAGAAATATCGAACTTTTATAAAAATTTAGCTACATTTAGCATAAAAAAATTAATGTCAAATTACATAAATTATTAATTTCTTCAATATAATAATAATAATAATAATAATAGTGTTAAATACTTAATTGTTAGACTAATAAAATAATTTTAAGTACATGTATGGTTCCTAAATTAGAAAACAATATATTTCTCCAAACAAATATATTTAAAAATAATTTCGTCTAAAAATTAGAAAACGACGAAGACGGTTGGCATTCACTTCTAAATTTGAAGGCCAGAAGAGCCCATGGCCCCACATGCTGATGTGGGCCCCTAGATCATCCACGTGTCATTGTCTTCTAGTTTGTCAAGACGTGGCAGCCAGTCATACCTTCTCGACAGTCGATAATGCTAACTCCACTGCGGTGAAAAACTGTACGTCACGGACCAATCATTAGCGAGATCGAGTTGCCCAAAAAGGTATGTGTGGCCCACAATCATCAGAATGACGCCATCATCATTCCTCCTGGATACTGACCAGTAAATCTCTTAATTTTTCACGTGTGATAATTACCATTTATCTACATTTATTTTATTATTTTTAGTTTTAAAAAAATGTGTAAAATATTTAACTAAATAATTAAAGTTTTGCATAGTAAATAAAAGAAAATATTGTTTAAAATAATATTTAAATATAATTTACTGAATAATAAATATAAAATAATATTATAAGTATTTAACGTTAAAATTTTGTTATTTAAAATTTTATTAATTTAAATAAAATTAAAATTAAAATTAAAATTAAAATTCTTCTATATATATATATATATTTTTGAGTTACAGTAATAAATATCCGCAAATATAATAGAATATTCTTAAAATACGTTTGAATTTTATTATTTTTACTTAAAATTTCTCATGTTATTTATAGATAAAATTTCTCATGTTATTTATGACCTCATCAAGCTCTTAAGAGACATACATTAAATATGATATAATTGTGGTTCAACCGCTACTCTTATATATATATATATATACATGTATATAATATGACATAAATTAAAGTAGTTGTTGAATAATTGATTTTTAATATAGAATTAATTAAAATTTGTATACAAAGTATACAAGGGGTTAGTAGAACTTTAGTTAGGCTAAGTTTTTTTTTTTTTAATTAGGTAAATATGTATATATACACATAAATGTATTTATATTTTTTTATTTGCAAGTAGGTAGTCAATAACGTCTTAAGGTCTAGTTCTAATCATTCCACCTTATTTGTTTCTTTGGACTATTTGATGAAGAATTTTAACGAGAGTCTATATGGAGATATGTGATATTTATATTATTTATGATATGAAAAATAAATTTTTTTACACAAGTAATTTGAAAATATAAACATTGGTGATGTTTGAATTTTACTTTTTAAAAAGATAATTTTTACCATCTAGAAAATTTATGAAACATCACTTCGTGGTCGGATTTAGTATGAAAAGAAGACACAGGAATTGAGTCAGAGAGAGCAAGTATGAGATAAGAGTCTAAGAGTCTTTTCTTCGCTAGTTATCCACTTTTTACGAAGTAAAGGTTGTTATTGATCTTTCAAAATCAACTTTAATAATCATTTAAAGTAAAAAAAATTTCATAAAAATAGTGTCACAGTCAACAACAACGTAGCTTGTTATAAAAAAAAATACTATAAGAAGTAAGAGTTGTTGACGTGTAAATACTAAAATTAACGATCAAAATAACATTATTTATGATTAAAATGATATAAGATATAAAAGTATAAAATATATACTAAGTGGTGTAAACCAATTAATTTGCTTTAGATTTTAGTATCTTATTATAAATATAGCTTATTGATACTATGAATTAGTAAAGGAATTTATAAAGTACTTTTTGTAGAGAAAGAAAGTTTTTGAAAACCGACAATAATTCCAAGTTGAAAACATGGAGCCAGATAGTTAAATTTCTGAGAAATCTCTCCATTTTTCCTTAACAAATTCCTAATTCGTATTATTAACACAGTAAACTAGTGGTTAAAATCATTATATTTTATTTGAAAGTCACAAGTTCAAATTTTATTAAAAATATTATAATTAGTCAATAAAATTTTATCTAATGGAGTTTAGAGATTAACTCATTAATGTATTAGTACGAGTGTGGTGATTAAGTTGGACATCTTCTACCGACTCATGATGTAGCTGAAAACCTGATCTAACTTTTTATCTTCTAAAAGAAATCCCTACGTTCTTGTTTTTACGTGGACCCAACATTTAAACTTTCAACCATGTTTAACTCTTTCTTCACCTATATTAAGTTCAAAAAATAAGAGAACAACTAATCCTATGAAAAATCTCTTTACAAGAATTCTCAATCTTCTTACTTCCTCTTTGATATTTTGAAAAAAAGCTCAAATAAATAACAATATTAAAAAATTATTGTAAATTTCTTTTTCTGTCATTTAATTCCCTCATAACTCTCTTCTTTCTTAGCTAAGAAAATTCCTAACTCTCACTTTTTGTACACGACTCTCTTTCTATATTATTCACACTCACAAAAATTGATGTCGAACCTTTTTTTCCTCCGTATATTTCTCTATAATTTTGTCAAGCTCTCTTTCCAAACCTTTACTCTCAATCTTGCACCTCAAGTTCAACTATTTTTGCTCAGTAAGCCTCTATTTTTTTTTTTACAAACAAAAATACTCCGTTTATGTCATCCAACCTTCAGCTTCACATGTTATAGACTTTCTCGAGTCCATTGTTTTTCAATCATCCTCTACAACCCCAATCTCCACTCTCACGTGCCTATTTTTCTCTCTATCTTGATTTCTTTCTCTACTTCCTCTTTCGCGTGTAAAACTCCTCAACTCCACCTTTTAAAGACTTTCTTGAAAAAAAAAAAACGAGATACAGAACTAATTCGCTTATTGCCTATTTTTGAATTAAATTTATAGAGGAATATAGCGAATTAATGAGGATTTCAAACCAAATAAAAATAGTTATAAAAAGTTTGTTCTAGAAGAACTCCATTTTCATTTATTGAGAAAAACTTCAATTGGTGCCTAATGTTTGGTTGCAATGTCACATGTCCCAACGTGTGGGGTGTTGCCTAATATAATCTCATTTTTTTGAACTCATTCAAACTAATTTACTCTCACGCCATTGAATTTAACCAATCAAATTAAATTCTCACACTAATTTTACCACAATACTTCTCCTTACCCATACATACATACATATACATATATATATATATCTACGGTATAAATTAACAGCCACGTGTGAAAAATTATATAAAATATGAAGGTACCAACACGTGTGCGAGTATATATATTTATATATCTATGTGTGAACCATGAAACTGAATCTCTATACCGACTCGATTGGGGCGCGCATGTTGTATCCAGCTAAGAAAGATGTTGACTCCGATCGTTGACTTTTAACTAAAAAACTTTATTAGTAAAAAGAAATCAATTATTAGATGTCTTAATTATTCGGTTAACTAGTAATTAATTATTAATTTAATATTTTTATATTTATGACAAAAATTATTAAATTTTTGCTTAATGTATAAATTTTTTCGTATCTAATTTAATTTTAAATTATTTTATATTAATCTCCCGATTTTCGGTGAATTGCTTTTTTGTTTTTTCTATTATTAAAAAAAAACCAAATATTAAATACTGTATACTATATATATACACATATATATGAGCTAGTAAAAACCATATATATGGTATATTTTTTTTGCTGCATTTGATATTTTCTTATATATAGTTTTAAGTAATCTATGATCAGGCCTACCTATGAGTATATACCCACTAATTATATATATATATATATATATACATATCCACCAACCCGCTAATAAAAAGAAGTATTTTTTTAGTATTTAAATTCAGACTAAATGGTTTATTTAACATTGTATTTATTAAAAATCATATTAATTAATTAATTTTTTCCTAGAAAATTATGTACTAATCAAATTTTACAACTGTAAATTACCATGTTTAGAAATGAACTTAAGATAATAGCGGGTCAAATCACAATCATTAAAAAAAGTCAAATTTAATTTTCCATCATCGTACATGATTATCCCTAATAACTAATTAATTAATTAGTGCATGAAACTGACTGAAAGTAACTAAATTTATTTTTTAAAAAGAAGAAGAGCCCCGGGCAATATCAAAAACCAGAGTCCTTGCGGGCAGTAATTTCCACCAATTAGCACTCCAAGAAAATAAATTTCCAAAAAATAGATATACTGAAATATATATGTATATACATATGTATATGTATATGTATATATTTCCACCAAGAAGATTCTCTCGATTCACTTTCCTAATAATTGATCGATATCATGATTTCAAGGAATCTTTATTAAAGCCGAAAGAATCTTCATTATCTTCAGCTTTTTCATTTCCGTCAACAAGTATCTGCAGAGTCAATATACATACCCAGTCCTTGCAGAGGAAAAGAAAGTGAACACCGCTCTCTTCTCCTGTGCGGTTGAAATCTCGATAAGGTTTCTTTTCTTTTTCTAATGTCTTAATCTATTCATGCAGCACTAACAAAACCCATTCCCCATGTGTAGATCGTGATGCTATATTTTATCTGTTTTTTAATATATATATATATATATATATATATAGTCTATAATGCATTAGGAGCAAAAGCTTCAATTTCTGCATAAATTAATATATGAATACAAGTTCTGGATCAGCAGATGCATGTGTTTTTCTTCTCAGTTTTATTCTTTCTTTGAGCTTCTTCTGAAATCTCCATTGGGATTCTTGGCTAGTTTGTCTTCATTGAAGTTCCAGATTCAATTTTCAGGGCATACCCAACCAAGCAAGTATTATACCCTTTTTAGGATTCATTGGCTTTTTTTTTTTTTTTTGACTTCTCTTTTCTAGTTGCATGGTTTACGTTTCTTTTTCTGATTACATTGTGAATATTTCTCTTTAATTAATCCGAACTTCTTGCTACAACTTGTATTTCTGATCTGCATGCCTCTGTGACTTGAAAATTCAACTGAGTCAAGGCAAAAATAGAATATCATCAGAACTATATATATATATGTACATATATATATATGTACATTACATGAGCAGAGCTTGAAGTTTGTGATATAATTTTACAGGGAGCAGCCATGATTGTTGAGGAGGAAACTGGGTTTCCAAAAAGGCTCGAGGTTTGTGATTGGACTTGGTATTTCTCATTTTGGGAGATTAACAATATTCTTTCTAATCAGGAGCTATCTGTGTTAAATATCTAACTCTCAATCTTTCTGGTTTCCAGGGAAAGCTTCAAGCTCTGGCTGTTTGTTGGGTTCTGGGATTTGGGTCCCTTGTGTCATGGAATAGTATGCTTACCATCGGAGATTACTACTACAGCTTATTTCCAGTAAGTAGC
>NW_019014665.1:1538883-1551076 GCF_000150535.2 Carica papaya | reverse complement strand
ATTAAAAAGGCAACATATAATAATCAATCATCTTTTACAGTTAGTTTCTGAAATAGCTTCCAACATAAGAAATACTAAAGGAAACAATGTTGGCCCTAACCAAGATTCGCATATGCCAAAAACTAATTATACAAAACCAAGTTCATCCAGGTCACATTAGCCTCTCTGTATTCTTCCAAAATGATCCAAAGCCACGTTTGACAATGAAAAGAAGTTGTCACAACGAAGCCATCCCTGTATCATGGGAGAAACCTCGAACAGGATGGACTAAACTGAATTTCGATGGATCCTGCAAAGGAAGATCATGTAAAGCGAGCATAGGAGGAGTTTTCAGGAACCACAAAGCAGAATTCCTACTTGGTTATGCAGAATCCATTGGGAGAAACATCAGCAGCACCATTGCCGAACTTGCTGCATTGCAGAGAGGCCTGGAACTGGTTCTGGAAAACGGGTGGAACAAAGTTTGGATCGAAGGAGATTCCAAGACATTGCTTGACATAATTGTGGAAAGGAGAGAGGTGAGGAGTAAAGAGGTGGATAGACATTTGAGGATCATAAATTTGATGATACCAGAGGTGGATAATTGTATTGTAAGTCATGTTTATAGGGAAGGGAATAGAGCTGCTGATAAATTTGCAGAGTTAGGACACCGGTTGGCGAAGCCTCAAATTTGGAGGGATGTTCCTCCAAATCAAGTCTTGAATATTGTACATGAAGATGCACAAGGTAAGATTTTTCTTAGAAGGAGATAAAATTCTTATTTAAAAAAAAAAAAATCATATGTAAATACACATGTATTATATTGTTTTAATTCTTTTTTTCTTTATGTATAATATTTTATAATAATTAAAAAAAAATTAAATAAAAATATATTCAATTCAAATTTATAAGTAATACTTAAATATTAATAATAATACAATCAATATTTTAACAAAAAAAAAAAAGTAACAAAACAAATCTCGTAATAAAAATATAAACAAAACATATAACTCGACTTAAATTTATATTCTGATAAAGACGTGAAAATAAGTCAATGAATAATTAATATAAAAGTTATTAGACAATTGACTTAGAAATTTTTATAAACTTAAAATTTTGGTCAATTAATTGCAATAGATTATTTATGTAAAATATTAAGTAATGTACTTGTATATATATATGTATATATATTCTTATTTTTACTTTTTATAAGAAAAATTTATTTATTATATTTGTTACATTTTTAATTCTATGCAACTAACTTACTTTTTTTTTGTACTTTTAAAAAAATCAATAATATATAATAAAACAATATAAAATAATCAAATAGTTATAATAAATATATATACATTTATTATTTTTATTAGAAGCAACTATTTATTTTTTTTACTATCTAAAAGGTATAATTATTTCATTTTAAATTAAAATCTATTTATAAAGCACTCCTTGTTGTTCTAAAATTAATAATCAAAGATTACCAAAATTAAATAATTAGTCAATTGAAGAGAAGATGGGAGATTAAGATAGAAAGTTTAATTTTTTCTAGTAAAATATATATATATATATTATATGATTAGATAATACATATATATATATATATATCAGTTATAATATTACTTCTCGAAGAGAAAAATACATGGAGCAATAAGCCTTCAAGAGGAATAATGTAATGGGATGTTGTGGAAAAAGCAGAACAAGTGATTATTGATTGATGACAGAATCAAATGCAGTACAACATGCACAAACTATATATACACACACACACATATATATATATATATGTATAGTACAAGAATCCAGTACACACTTCAAACAATTCAATGCATTACAACCACCAACGACCTCAAAGTACTTCTTGTTATCCAATATCATATTCTATGCTAGTACACCCAAATTTCAAAAAGAAAGTTAGACATGTACTGCAATTTTGCAATACACCCATATGCATATATGTATATATTTATAGAAAGAAAACATATACACCATGATATACATATGGTGGAGAGATTCTAGATTGGAGAAACATCATTGAGTGCAGCGTTGATGAGTTATTTTTGCCTTTCAGAGTTTTGTCATGGATCTTACCAGCGCTGCACTCAATTATGTTTTTCACTCTTTAGAGTTATACAATATATACATATACATATATATATATATATATTTTGCTGGTTATTAGGGTTATGCATTATGCAGTTGGAGGCCAAAAGATTGACCCAAATCGAGGCATTCGATCCAAACTAAAATTTGTTCAGGCAAAGTTTGGATCGTTCCTCAATCCAGAAGGGGATGGACAAAGAAGACTGGTTTTGATAGGCCTACATTATTTTTAATAATTTATTATATAATTTAAATTAGATTATGTATTATATTATATAAATATATAGATATGTAATTGTATATATGATATATAATTATTAAATTTTTAATTAAAATAGAAAAAGAATTGATTCAACTAGTTCTGCATTGCAGACTATATGACTATTATTTTCCAGCTTGGTTTTTAATTATATATGTTTATATACATATCCTTACATATATAAACTGAAAAGCTTGGTTTTCAATAATCTAAAGTACACACTACTTCTCATAAGAAATAGTATATGCAGCAAATATAATATATATATATATATATACGCACCGCAGAAATTGAATTAGAAGAGTTATTTTTGCAGGATTACTTTGTATTCTATATTCCAAGTTGGTCGTATAGTATCTTCTAAGTCGATTGATATTGCAGAAGCCATAGCTAGCTATTATTCACTATTGTTATCTTCTATTCTGACATCATTTCATTACACCACATATATATATATATTATGTAGAGTTTATATATATATATATACATGCATGCATTTAGTCTAAAGTTCATTTTTTGAAAAGAAAAAAAAAAAGAACCCACTGCAAAAATCTGCAAAAAAAAAAAACCCTTGATTTCTGGATATCTGAAGTTTCATGCATAAATCTGCATATCTACTCTGCAATTAGAAAAAATAAGCATAAATCTAATATGAATAAATTAATGAACAGAAGGAAAGCGTTCGGTGATGATACAGAAAAAGTTGTGAGTATAAAATATGTTTTTGTTAATTATTGCCAAACTGCATGCTTCAAAAATACAAAAAAGATTCTTTTAACCAAGACAAGAAGCTAAGCAGAAATCGTGTCAATCGATTTGAGTTTGCATCTGGAAGAATTTGAGACCAAACAGACCTCTTTTTCTATACAAAATTACCCAAATAGCCACTTCACTTCACTGCACCACCACATAAATACACTCTCAAAACCCGCTTCTTTTCTTCTCTATCCCTCTCCTCTTTCGGTTACTAACCGAAAGACGTTGCTTTTTTGATTACCCACATCAGAAGTCTGCAAATTTTTCTATTTTAGTTTCTGGGAAGAACGAAATTTTCCTGGGAAACAAACAGGGAGGAATGCAGGGGGAGGAACCGCTTGAGGACGATTTGCGCTGCAAGCGCACTGATGGTCGCCAATGGCGGTGTAATCGGCGGGTTATGGATGGGAAGAAGCTTTGCGAGCTTCATCACTTGCAAGGCCGACATAGACAGGTTAGAGAAAAGGTGCCGGAGTCTCTGAAGATGGTGAGGAAAAATAGGAGAATGCCGAATGTGGAGTCTGTGGGTGAGATCAATGGTGAAACTAGGGCACAGAGAGCGAGTAGTAGGCTGGTGAGATTGGCGAAGTCGGTGAAACGCAAGCGAGTGATTGGGGAATCTGAGGCGCTGGATGAGGCAGTAAGGAAGATGAAGCTGAAGAGAGGGGATTTGCAGTTGGAGTTAATAAGGATGGTGTTGAAGAGAGAAGTAGAGAAGAGAAAAAAGCTCAAGGGAAAGAAAAAGAAGAAGAAGAAGAAGCAGAGTAACAGCAATGAGGATGGTGATGGCTGTGAGGAAGAGTTAACAAGAGTCTTGCCTAATGGAGTAATGGCAATTTCTTCTTCATCTCCACATTTTGGCAATGCAGGTTCTTCTTGTGACATCAAAATTGGGGCTGAACCAGTTGCAGTAAGAAGGAGATGTTTTAGGTCTAAAAACATTGAGCCATCCCCTGTTGGCACATTGCAGGTAGTATTTTAATGTCATCTTGCATAGGTTCTCTGTCATACTTGTATGTTTCCTGTATTGATTCACCTGTTGGCTATATTGATGTTTATTTTAACGTTAAAGGTGGTGCCTTTCAAGGGCAATGCGATGGGTTTGAAGAGAGGGAAGAAGAGATGCCATTGGTGTGGAAAGAAAAGCTTTAAAAATTTGATCAGCTGTTCAAACTGTGGACAACACTTCTTTTGCATCGACTGCACGAAAGAACAGTGAGCATTCTGCATTTTCTTATCTTGATTTTGGTCTTGGTTTGATTAAATTAGGATGGCTGTTATGGTTGAAACTTGGTGGTTTAGCATTTGACCCTGTCATGTGCTGGAAATTTTCAATTTTACAAATGGCATTTTAGCATTTGAATGCATCCTTAAGTAGTGTAGCAATTAATTTTACTTGCAACATCATGGACTTTCAAAATGGAAGTCTTTAAACTAATTTTGCAATGTAGGATGTTGAGAATTATGCAAATTGTGGTCCTTGGAGAAAAAGATAATCTGAATTGTGACTAGATATAATTAAAGTTAAAGATCAACATTTCAAATATAGCTATATTCCTGTAATCCATGTGATACAGGTGTCAATTCCAGGATAAAGAAAATCAGTTAGAAACAAGAAGTCAATGGGATTCTAATGTGATCAAGGACCATTGCTGCTTTTATCAATTTTTATCTCTTACCAATAACCTTCTATGAAGAACCTTTTGCATCCATCAGAGAAACCGGTGTTAGTTTATTTGGGCTTCTAATGATGGTTTCCATAAAAAGGAATTCATGTGAGGTATTCTAATGCTTTTATTGTTAAGTGATTGCTGACAATTTTTATGCTCCATACCTCCATCGCTTAAGCTTAGTCATGCTTTGGAAGAGTTATATTGAGTAATGATTCTTAGCCTATAAAAATCATTTCCAAAGAACATTTTACATCAATTGTTGTGAGATAATTCTTGGCTCAAAAATGAATCAGGCATTTCCATACACAAGAAGAAATCAAAATCACATGTCCGGTATGTCGTGGAACTTGTGGCTGCAAGTCCTGCACTGTCATTAAATGTGGAGGCACAGAAAACAAGGTTTGTTTTGACATGTAGTGTGCTTAAACTCCGAATCCTGCATACTTGTTTTCAATATTCAATTTTGATCCCTCATCTTACTTACAAACCATGTCTCAGAACCTTCTAGGGGACAAAAGTAAAGTCGATCGAGTTTTACATCTTCATTATTTAATTTGCATGCTTCTTCCTGTGCTGAAACAAATAAACCAAGACCGCAGTGTAGAGCTAGAAATGGAGGCAAAAATAAAAGGTAGTGGTGATGATTGTTCTTGATTATCAGTGAATAATTCTCAGCGCAGCACATGCAAGACTTCCATACACAAAGATCTTTTTCTGATGTCTTTAGATATCTAACAGGTCAAAAACCCTGCAAAGGTCAGATCTTGACAGTTGAATTTAGATGCAATAAGCAACACTGCTGGTATGTTTCCTGCTTCTTCAAAGTTTTACATTTAATTAAATTTCTGTAATTCTCATGTTGCTCTCTGACGGATTGCATGACTGTGGGAGCAGCAGTAACTGCAAGACTTCCATATTGGATTTGCATAGAAGTTGCCAAAATTGTTCCTATAATTTGTGTTTAAGTTGTTGCCGGGATATTTTTCAAAAGAGCTTATGTGGAATTACGGGGGCACTTGACTGCAAAAGCCCAAATAGAAGGAATGGTTGTAGGCCAATGCTACTGTGCTTAGAGAAGCAATCTATGAGCACATCCAATCATGGCCAGGAAAGTACATATGTTTCTTCTTCTGCATCACTAACTAGTTTAAGAGTTCCTGATGGTGATGCTAGTATATCATGCCCTCCAAAGGAATTTGGTGGTTGTGGTGATGGGCTCCTCGCTTTGGGATGTGTTTTCCCCTCAAGTTGGACTGAAAAACTAGAAATAAGTGCTGAGGAAATAGTTGGAAGCTATGAATTGCCAGAAGCATTAGATACTTCCTCATCCTGCTCGCTATGTTTTGGAATGGATAATGAAGCTGATGGGATCAAGCAGTTAAGAGAAGCAGCAAACAGAGAAAATTCAAATGATAACTTTTTGTATTATCCTACAATTCTTGATATGCGAAATGATAATGTGGAACATTTCCAGAAGCACTGGAGTCAAGGTCATCCTGTAATAGTTCAAAATGTGCTTCGGTGCTCCCCAAATCTGAGCTGGGATCCAATAACTATGTTTTGTACCTATCTTAAGAACAATGCCAAATCTCAAAATGATGAAACACATAAAGCAGACAGTTGCCTGGACTGGTTTGAGGTTAGTTCTTGACACTAGATTCTAATCAATCTGCATTTCTCAAACTATTGTAGGAGGCAGGGTTACACCACCTATATAATTAGACAGGTTGATTTAATCACAGAGCTGAACTTTGTTTTTGGCAATTGTAGTTTTGATACTTTTCCATGCCAGCCAACTTCCTATGCCTTTCCCTCTGATCTTGAGCTCTGTGTACCTTCCTTTTCTGACAGGAAGCTTACTGTTGTTTGTTTTCCCTAGAACTTGAAAATTATATAGCTCTTAAAACATTTTTTAAATATGGCAGGTGGAAATTGGTATTAACCAATTATTTTTGGGGTCTTTGAGAGGGCATACTGAAACTAATATGTGCCACGAGAAGCTGAAACTGAAGGGTTGGATTTCTTCTCGTTTATTTCAAGAACAGTTTCCAGCTCATTATGCTGAAATAATTAATGCTCTACCACTTCCGGATTACATGGACCCAAAATCTGGCCTGTTAAATATTGCAGCTAGATTACCTGAGGAAATTCCAAAGCCTGACTTAGGTCCATGGATATATATCTCATATGTTAGCGGTGATGAACTTGTGCAGGCAGATTCTGTGACAAAATTGTCTTTTTACTTTTTTGATATGGTACGTGTTATTGGATCTCTTATATGTTGGAAGTTGCTTTTTGTTTTTTTTGACATATAGTGATCAAACCAGCTTTAGTTGAGAGCACAAATTGTTATGGGAAATAAGGACCTCAAGTTTTTTTTTTTCTATTTAAACTTTCAGCAGTTGGTTGTATTTATAATTACTATATTATTTTTTAATCCCAGGTTAACATTTTGGCACATACAACAGATGCTCCTGCATCCACAAGGCAGATATGTAATATACGGAAATTAATGGAGGAGAAAAAGGCTCATGCTCAGGAGTATACCAAGATTGCTCCTGGCCAGGAAATGACTAACCAAGTGAAAAGAAGTTCAGTGTCGAATGGTGAAGGGGAAAACATAGAATTGCATAATATGGTACGAAACGAAATGAACACATGGGACATGGTCACGGGAGCATCTCATTTACTTGCTGCCACAAATGGAGCATGTGAACTAAATCACAAAGATAGAGATGCTCCCCATATGAGAGAAAGTGAATCCGAGACTGATACTGATTATGATTCTGAAGCCTCAGGACCTAGTCCTCGGACTATTCAGCACTCAAAAAGATCAGAAGACAAGGAGTTTTATTTGCATCGCACAGCTTCCAGCAATATCAGACAGGAAAACTTGGCTGAGTCTTGTGGTGCCCAATGGGATGTCTTCCGCAGACAAGATGTTCCAAAGCTTTTAGAGTATCTCAGAAAGCATTCTTATGAATTCAGTCATTCATATGGCTTTCAAAAGCATGTAAGTCCTAAATCATGACTTAGCAGCTAGGTGGAGGACAGTGAATCTTAGCATATTTGTAACTTTGCCTGCAGGTGGTTCACCCAATTCTCGATAAGAATTTCTTTCTTGATACGACACACAAAATGAAGCTTAAGGAGGAGTTTGGTACGTGTAACTTCCATTTGTTTTTCTTTATATAATCATCAGTAGACAATTAACTATCTACTAATCATTACTTCCAGAAATTGAGCCCTGGACTTTTGAGCAACATGTTGGAGAAGCAGTCATCATTCCGGCTGGGTGTCCATACCAGATAAGGAAACTAAAGGTACTGTATTCAACATGACCGAGCATTATAATTGCAGAGGTCTTGTGTAAAATATTTATGAAAATCTTTATTTCTTCTTGACTTGATTTTTGCACAAAATTTTACTTATTGTATTGGTTGGTTATATGACATGCAGTCCTGCGTTAACATAGTTTTGGACTTTGCCTCACCTGAAAATGCTACCGAGTGCATCCAATTAACTGATGAACTCCGTTTGCTTCCGGAAGACCACAGAGCCAAATCGGATAAATTTCAGGTAATCTTTATGGGAAAGTTAAAGAAATATTGGATTTTGACTTTCCTGAAAAACTGAAGAATATTATTTATATTACTTTTTATTTCCAAAAAACAGGTTAAGAAAATGGCTCTACATAACATTGATGCGGCAATCAAGGAAATTCGGGAACTTACACGTGCAGACTAAAGTACCTACGTATTATTGGCATCTAATTTGTCTAGCTCCACAGTGACACCATCAAGCAATAGAAAATATTAACTTTCTTGATGTAATTGCGCTGTTTTTAGAGACGGGTGCCTCTAACATAGGAACTCTATTTGTTAGTGGTGCCGCAAAAATCTAACTTTATTTTCCTTGGTATTTGGAACAATTATCCAAGACGAGAAAACCTCATGTATATAAATTGGCCAAGAGGAAAGATAAAGAGAATGTATACGTTGCGTTGCAATTCCACACAAGGTACGAACTAACGTATTGAGTATTTGCTCTGTAAGAATATAAAGCCTTTGTATGACTTGAATTTTAATGACAGAAACACATGCACATAAAAAACTTGGACGCATGGATATATTAAATTTCCCAGCTTGAATGTTATGCAGCAAGTGTTTTATGCCTGTAGTAAAAGTGCTGTAACGGGTTGAGGTAGTCCTATGTAAAGTTTATGGAGGAATATCAAAAATTCATGCTTGAACATATATGGTAGGTCCAGCAGTATAGGTGAGAGTCTGTTTAGTGATTGATCCTGAAGTTTTATAGTTTGTGCAGATTGTTTAGAATATGCTTGAAATACCAAAGCTTCTACCATCACATGATGAGAATGTGGCTTTAGTGTTTGTAAATAATTGGCGGATGATGTTAAATTTTCATTGTTCCGACAGCAGAAGTAAGTGTTTTTCAATCCATTGTTGTTTTCAGAGTTCTTTGTTGACCCATCTCCTTGGTCTCGTACAACCTCGGAGGCAATTTAGCAGAGCATTAGATTGTTCATGCATTCTCATTATATTGTTGTCTCTCCTCTCTCTGTATAAAAAATTGTAGATTTGATACTCAGTACAAGGTTATATTAAGATGAATATGTAAAAAAAATATGAAAATTGTAACATCCCTGCAGAAAATCGAAACCATTCAATTCACGCAAAATTACAAATGATCCTTTGTGTGCCAAACTTTGGAAAATCAATAAACAAAAATTTTAAAAAAATAATAATAAATATCAACACTTTATTGCTCTATTTCCTTTCCTCTTTGCTTCAAATGTTTTGCCCCCGCTCTTGGGGGGGCTGAGATATGACAGTAATGAACGATCAAAAATGACATAATAATAGATACACAATGGACTAAATCTCACGTTAGAAAATCTCAAAATCCCAAGTAAAAGAAAAAAAAAAACAAAAAAACAAAAGATATGTTATTCCTTATGTTCTAGGATCTTATCAATTGTCAAAATTGTTTCACAAAACAGCACCGGACAGGAACTTTGTAACTACCACTTGCCAAAATTGTTTCATAGCAACGCCAACACACAGTAAGATCAGGAAGCTTCTTATGGAGCCATCAGTCCATCAATGGTGTAGGATAACGATTTTGCCCAATCAGCCTTCAATAGCAGTGTCTGTAGCGTATGCATCACATTGTATCCAGGATCAAGCTTTCGCTGCCAACCCTACAACATCCAGGAAAATCATAATCACTCGGCAATTGTCACAATTACTATCTCCACTTAGGTTCAACAACTATGCCAGATATATTTCATTTAGAATACGACAATTATGTCAGATTACCTCTAAGTGGGCGAAAGGGTCCACATAACAAAACATGAAAAGAGAAAAATGAGAATTATGTTAAATGAACAAGAGAAGGAAGAAATTACCTCGAGAACCAACGTTGTAACCATTACAGTGCATACGTTGCCATCAATGTTAACCTTGTGCCTTCTGACTTTCTCAAGTAATTCCTGCATGCACTCAGCTGGATGGACTAGATCACCCTCCGGAGTACCCCAGAAAGTGAAAGCTTCTTCTACTTCCTGTATGAACCATATAATGGTTACAAAAATGTGAAAAACTTAATGATGAATGTTGAATGCTGTATAAATTTCATCCAGCAGGGAATCCTCAATTAAAATTCACAGCAGATGCATCTATCTACCAAAATCTCAAACGAAAGAGAGTAAAATATGATCTTGTTTGGAAAGAATGGGTGCCAATGCATCTTGCAATAAAGAGTAGACACTTCAATAAATAAAAGATAAAAAGGAGAGAGACAATAGGATCGGTAGCTCTTCTGGAAAAGAAAGGACTCACCTCCTTCATGCTTAACTAAAAACATGATGGTTATAAAACTGCATGACAAATTTTTATCTTTGAATACAAACTAAATTCAAGAAGGTTTTGATTCAATATGTAGGAAGCAATTGCTGGATAGACAATAAAAAAGGAGGTCCATATTTACAAATGAGAAAATAAAATGTGCTGGCAGATTGAAAAGACCTTGCTGTATCTGGAGAACACAAAGCAAATGTGACAAGTTTCAAATTACTTGCAAGGCTCAGACGGAAATATCTTGTCAAGATCCAGAACAAACAAAAAGACAAGGTTTCACAGGCCACGTATAATGAGAAACAATCCCAACAAAAGAGGTATGTGGCCAATGCATCACCTCAATAAAAGCCGTTGGATTTGGACATGATTGTCGCTTTGATAATCTTAGAGTGGATTCTGCAGCAGTGCGGCCATCCCGACAGGCAACTGCCTTAAAAAATTCCAGCAAATTTACTCGATCACTGTTTGAAAGTTCAGCTGTCATGCCTACATCAAGGAATATGACATGAGGCTTTGACTTAAAGAGCCGTTTCCGAGAAGACTTGTTCTGACACACCCGGACGAGAATATTTCCAGGATGCATGTCAGCATGGATAAAGTTATCAACCTGAAAGAAGAAATAGAGTCTTTGAAACCGAAACTTTATCACACTTTATTTTCAGAAATCTAAAAAATCTAATAAACTTTCAACTATAATTAGCAAATAGCAACTAAAATAAACTTAATAACATAGAAATCAAGCATCATGGTCCAGGAAGCATGTGCACAAAGAGCAGTCATAGCAATGCAAATTATTGAAAGAAGAAACCAAAAAAGCAAATGGAATAAATCTCAGCTCCATCTCATCAAATCAACACAGTTCTGTCTCTTTTCTTTTAAAACTTCCCTTTTTTTAATAGACATGTAGCCCTTCTTCCAACTGTTAAAAAAGATGATAATACTTTGAGGCAAAATATTACCAGCTTAACAAGATTACCATACTTTACCCCAAGTCTCTACCATCAGCAAATTAACAAGTAAAGAAATTCCTTACATGTCCCGAGGACTCACAAATGTTTATATAACATAAATGTTCCAACTTATTCCAGCACAGAGAAGAAATACCATTGTGATCAATCAATAATGGTTCAAGTCGATCTTTTTTTTTAAATAACATATGGTTCAAGTAGATAACTTCTACTGTGTTTACGTAGATAGGAATCCCAAGTCATGCTACCTAAATTTACCGAAGAATGTCAGTTTTCCATACAGTAGCCAGAAGTTATGGAGTTTCAGGTAAAGTAAAATTTTAGAAGGCAAATTTTACCTTCTCATTACTGCTGTTAATCTAAAACAGTGTGCATAGAAAATCTTCTTCTATTCCATTTCATTAATTCTCATCATCTTTCAATAGGATAAAAAATAAAATTAGTAATGGAAAAGAACGGATAAAGCATCTTTCCTTTTTTTCTTAAAACTTGTAATTTTTTTATTCCTTCAAATTGGAAAAAAAAGGAAAATGAAATGATTTAAACTTTTAATTCTAGTTTAGCCGACGAGTCCTATCA
>NW_019014665.1:1513312-1523517 GCF_000150535.2 Carica papaya | reverse complement strand
TCTTTGTCACGTTCCGCGGCCAACATGAGAAACCATAATAATCCCTGAGCCAAATGTTCTGTTTTCAGAACTCTGTACTTCAGTGACAGATCTATACAGAATATCATCCTTCCAGTTCGGACAGCCCATGACACCTAGTACAATCTCTCCTTCAACTACGAGAGCCAAACCAACCTGAAAGTTTTGAGTTCTGCCTTCAGAAAACCGAAAATAGACCAGAAAACACCAAATTACTCCTTGAAATTTGAACTTGGAAACACATCATATGAAATATATATATTTTTTAAATAACTATGATATGTTACTTCTGGCAATTGAATTGATTGCTTTTTTACCATGCAAGAAACAGGAAGCATGTTCTTTGAAGTATATTTGGTTATCTAATATTAACCCTGGATGCTACCAGATTAGATATATCAACAAAAAGACTAACTTTTTTGAGCTTGACTTTTCAACTCTCTCGAAAAGGTAAAGAGTGGGTACTTAAATCTTCTAATTTTGTTGAGGAAAAATCATTTTCTTCTTTCTTTAAAATCTAGACACTGAAAAGATATAAGCATACGAGAACCATGGTATGTCTTTACCAAAAAAAAAAAACAACCTTAGATGTTATCCTCTTCTTTGTTTCAGTTTACTTTTGAACCACTACAAGATCAATGTCCCCGTTAAACTACAATGGGTCTTGTAGGATTCCCAAGAAATTCTTCGATTTCTTCCGGAAGCAGATGATTATTCATCCGCTTCTCACGTTCCGTGAATAGCCGGGGCATTGAGGAATA
This sequence comes from Carica papaya, assembly GCF_000150535.2. The sequence goes on along the minus strand of NW_019014665.1, from coordinate 1,522,738 downwards.
TCCAGAAAGGCATTTAGGGAATTGGTCTGATTCTATCTCTGTTCGTTCCGTTTGAAGAAAGGAAGGATCCTAAAGAATCGATCTTTCTTTTAGTTGTTGAATCTCTCTTTGAAGTTAGAAGCTTGAGCTCGCCAATTGGGTATGTCTGAATATCCCTAGTTTAACACTAATAGCTGCTTCATTCATAATCCTAGTCTAGCTTTAGGGAGCAAAAAAAAGCTTCATCCTTGATGAGAGATGCAACATAATTATAACATAATTATACCATGATATTTATTAGAAGAAAAATACAACCAGGTAAACGTCCCTAGTGTCAACTGATATGATACTGTTAATATAATAATATCTTTTTTAAAAAATAAACTGTTACTATATTAATATGAAGGCAAATTGACAATTCAATCCACATAATACAGAGTACATACCACGTATAAGGCTTCACTTCCTCTTAGAAACCCTCGTGTCCCATCAATTGGATCCAACACCTGCATATTATGGTTTTGGTCAAAGTAAAGAAGCGAAAAAATTCAACCACAAATAAAAACTCAAACCACGAAAGCAAACAGGCAATTGATTACATCTATATCTCCCACTCCAGAAGCAAGAACATCCCTGCTTATTTTACAAGAACTGCATGCAAAATCCACAACATGGGCTGACATTATTGCAGAAGGCAAACAGACTCTTTAACTTCAAGTTTTCGGAATGGTAACACAGTCGTACCCAATATGTGGCCGGCTTTGTGCAGAAGGTAAAAGCATCCTTCCCTCCTCTGTCAATTGCTTCTAGTACATCAGCATCAGTCAAAGGTTCATCACCAAAGCTTGCTTTATCACTTACAGCACTTACCACAGAATCTACCAGATTATTTGAACGTACAAAGGCAGAATCCTCTTCAGCCACCAAAGGAATAGAGGGAAACAATCTGCTAAGCTCTGTAATTAAAAGTAGAAAGAAAACATGAGAAAGAGTACTAATTCATGCACACTTCAGATGAAACTAAATGAAAAAAATTCTAGGGTTTAGTGCTAAATAGAGATTTTTTCTATATATACCTTCTGCTTAAGATCCAAAACTCAAAAAAGCAAGGGCTCAACAGTGGTGGTCGTTGATCGCTACTCTAATTTAACTCACTTGGTGTTCGATGGCAAGGACTTAGACAATATACGTGCAGCTGAGCTATTTCAGGAATTTGTAAGATTACATGGCATCGCAAGAACCATTACTTTTGATCGACATTAATATATATATATATATATATATATATATATATATATTATGGATCACTTTTGGCAAAGTCTTTAGAGAAAATTTAGAACTACTCTTCAATTTCGTTCTCCTTGTGACCCTCAAAAGGATCGGCCAAATGAATAAATCATGCCTGTTGATCATCGGCATTAAAAGCTCAATATGGGCCCTCCCTCTAAGGACCTTAGATGCAAGGCACAAGCTTTATTTTTGGGGAATTGAAAGACTACATGGCATTTCAAGAACCATTACATCAAATTGCAACTGAAGAAACAAGAGTCCCTTTTTGGCATAGTCTTTGGAGGAAGCTTGGAACTACTCTTTAATTCAGTTATTCTTATCACCCACAAATAGGAAGGTGAACCAAGGTTGTCAACAGGAGTTTGGGAAAATTCTAAGGAGCTTGATTAGAGGGAAATATTGGCAATGGGATCTTCAGCTAGCTCAAGCTAAATTTGCACTAAATTAATCTCCCAGCAAGATGACTAGCAATGGTCATTATACATGGTACTAATCATAGTAGCATTCTCATATTGGAGATGCTGAGGAGAGAAGGTCAAGTGAGTAAAGAAATTCTATGAGAAAGTATGAGAGATTTTTTGAAGGAAAAAAGAGAATATGTAAGCAAGGCATCAAGAAGTACAACCATGTAAAACAAGGAAATAAGGTCATATTTTTCTTCCTCTTAAATAAGAGGACTGCCTTCAAACAAGGATCCAGGGTGTTAACTATCAATCTATAACTATACTGAAAGAAGACAAGACATCTCCAAAAGCCTTCTATTCTTCTCTTTCAAAACCAACCACAAGGTAGCCAAGGGGATGAGGGAACTCCCTCTCTGATGATACCCTACCAAGCTTAACTCTCAACCACAAGAGACCTTGCCATCACCTAATATAGACCCAAAAATTTAATAGCAACATAGCAAAGGCAAGAAGAGAAAGGGCACCAAGAAAGAAGGTGATGAGAAAATTCTACATTCTTTTTACAGAAATAAATCCATTGTGCAATCCTCATAACCAGATATGACAAAGAATTACCAAAGACACTGATAAGTTTAACAAGTAAGCTGATAAATTTCACAAGCCTGCAACTTAAAGAGGTTGATCTTGTGTTGATTAATATTCAAAAGGGGAACTTTCCTCCTTGGGAATATCAGATATGAGAAGCTCAAGCAAAGGCAGATAAACTCCTTCGGCTTCTGAAATGAACTGGAGAAAATGTTTATGGGGTCAAGTTGGCAGGTATTTGTGGTTTTTTGCAGCAGCCTTTCTGTCTACTCTTTCTCCAAACATTAAGAATGACTTGGTGGCAGTTCTTTTCTTCAACCACGCAAGACTAGTATGGCATCCGAGTCAAGTTCTAATCAGCCAGTAATAATAGATAATACTGAATGTTAAGAAGCTAAAAAATGATGCATGACTTGCTTTACAGATTGAAGGGTCAAATCGTATCTGAAAACTATGATCTGATATCCTCGGAAAGCTATGCGTTTCTAGATTCTGATGCTTCAAGCCATTTAAAATTTGGAGTTTTCTGTGACGAGTATATGGCCAAAATACCACAGCGAGACAGAGCTGAACACCTGTTTACCAAGAATTCACTTTTTTAACGCTCATATGCATTCTACGGATCAGCCTGTGAAAAATCTATGTTCCTAATGTCCTTTTCACATTAGTTACATTTCCATATATGTCAGCATCAATATTTATTTTAAGCAACTAGAATTGTCTTCTAAAAATCCTATTTTAGGAGGGGTGTTCCATGCCTATTAATATCTGTTATTTACTAATGAAATTCAGTTTCATGGTGATTAGCTTAATAAAGAAGGGAGCTTTTGGTCTTTCATTAAAGTTGGATTCCTTCCTTTCCCAGCCTTTTTATCACTCAGGTGGATTCTATCAGATTATTCTATCCTTGTTTTAATTAGTGTGGCCTTCTATTTCTCCCATTTGTCGGCCACAGAAATTGTTGATTATCTTCTAATTTCTTTAATGCTACAGTTAAATTCTGTCACAGGTTTTAACTATGGAATGAATTATCACAAGAATTTAGTTTTTTTCATATTTGATTCCAGCACCCAAATTCACATGAAAATCTCGGTTGCTTAAAAAACTATTGTATCAACAATGAAAAAACTAAAAGGATTTGTAAAATGAGACAAATTTAACATAGGCAATAATTAAAAAAAATAAGAAAAGAAAATAAACATGATAACTTTTAATCAAATCACCTAAGCTGACTAAAGCCTGCACTCCAAAATCTGCCACCGTAACCGGCGTTTGATCATTCTTTTCTATTATCCTCCCTTCACTCGAAACTAACGATCTCTTAACCTGAAACATCAGGAACAAAAAAAAAAAACAAACAAATATCAATTTCTAGAAAGCAAAATAACCAATTTATCATATATATACATATGCATAAAAACACGCACGGAGAAGAAGAATAAATAAATTACATCGACGCAGAGACGGCATGCTTTCTGCACTGCATCAATGGCAGCTCCGAGCTCTTTATAATACTTAGCTTCGTGTTTCTGAAATGGAAGACTCGACCTGAAAATCCATCCGCCGGAAAAAAGAAAATAAAAATCCAAAAATAAACATAAAAATCATGAAGATTGAGAATAAAAGAAGAAACGAATTGATTGAAGTTGAAGAGACCTTACGGCGAAGCATCGCCTTCGGAGAGGTGCCGGGGAAGAATGACATCTAAAAAATCGAACACTGGAGAAGTAGGAGGTTGAGCGGAGAAGATCCATGACGTGAATCCCAAAGCTGAGAAAGTAGAAATTAGCGGCGGAGCTTGCGACGGAGAGATCAGACGGGAAAGGAAAAGAACGGAGCAGAAGTAGCAGATTGTGTAATGGGAGTCACCTATGGTGTGGTTTGGTGTTTCCTCAACGGTCATTTTCGCCGACGATGTTAATGGGCCTTGTGGCCCAACATGATATATATGTTATCATGAAGCCCAATAAAAAAATATTTTTTAAAAAATTTATTTTTAAAAATATAAATTTATGTATTTAGTTAATTTAGTTACACTTATACACCAATAATAACATAGTCGATCTCTTAATATTAACCATCTAACTAACATATGTTTATCGAAATTTCAAAACAACTAAAATATTCGGTTTGATCCTCAATCCGATCGAAAATTTTATCGGTTCTGTTTTTTATTTAGATAAAATTTAATAACTAAATTTTAATTTATTTTTTTAAAAAAATTAAAAAATTATATTAAAATTTAAATAATAAATTTTTTTAAAAAAATAAAAATTATTCTAATTTAATTTAATTTTTAATGTAAACCTCTATTTTTATTTAATTATTAATCTCATTTAATTCCGAAATAATTCATTTTTATATTGATAAACATCAATAAATACAAAAAATTTCATGTTATATTATTTTATTATCATATGGGTCGCGGTTAAATTTTTAATTGTTAATTAATGAATTAATAGCTAATTAAAATAATATTTTTGGCTTTGTAATTATATTTTCGGTAGGGGGTATCTTTGTATTAATGAGAATAATGTTAATAATAAAATTTTGAGTGCCAAACAACAAATTAATCTTTGCTACCTTCCATAATTAATACAAATTTTGAGTGCTCCACAAGTAATTAGATTGTAATAAATCACCTACATAATCATAATTAATTAACGTTAATGTTAAATTAACATCTAATTAGCTTCGTCACCTCGAAAATGTTTACAAGTCAACCTCCATTAAAAGAAAAAAAAAAATATCTACAAAAAAAACAGATTGTTATTTATCCGATAAAATACGTGTCTGAAACTACACATAAGCTGTCGTTTTGTGATATCGGGAATCTTCCCGGTCGAAACCGACACGTGGCAGTCACCCACGGGATTAGACAGCCACGGCCCCCAGTTTTGCCCTTTATCTTCGCAGTCTCCGCTATTAAAAGACCGTCAAGTCCCCATCACAGCTCATTGTTTTCCCAAACTGTGGCTTCTTCTTCTCCAAATCTCCATTATAAACCCTAGAAGTTCACACTCATTTCTCTCAAATCGCAGAAACTATAAGCGATTTCACTCGATACTTCAAATCTTCCGTGATTCATCTCGTTTCAGATGAATTTTTTTCCAAATAATCTAATTGAGTTTTCTGTTTTATGAGCTTGAGGTATATGAGCAGGTCCATTTGCCAGGTAGGAGGAAGATTGGTGCAGGGAATGAAGGAGCAGGCATCAAAAGGCGATTCAACTCTCAGATCTATCAAGGAATCTGTATCATCTGCTTCTTCTTCTTCATCCTCTTCGAAGCAGGGAAGGCGATTCTCTGGCGCAGTTGATTCCGGCGGTTTCAGAGCTGCAAAGAATTACGATAAGGCGAAGCAGAGGGAGGAGTCTTTCAGGACTGTCATGTACTTGAGCTGCTGGGGTCCTAATTAGTGCGATTGCAGATGGATCGTTGATGAGATAAGTTAATCGAAGAAATTGTTAATCCTATTAATCACATCTTCTGTATAAATCTACTGATATTTGTACATATGTTATATGTCTGCATGTATAGATCTATCATGAGCAGTGTTTCTCCAATGAAGAGCTTATAAATTACAATCTTTTTCAGTTTCAGTATATCAGATGACAAGCAAATTATCCATTTCAAAATCCTTGTTTGGTGAACTGGACGGATGAAAATATCAGTTAAAAGATATTGCTTTACTATCATGTTAAATAGTAATTTTCTTCTTTGGAAATAAAAAATTTCAACATTCAATCTTATCATTTTCTACCACAAAAACGATTTCCTTTTTGTAAAATGACCATAAAACCCAAAACCCCAATAGTCAATTCTTCAATAAAAGTTATATTCATGATTAAACAATTATCCACAACTAAATATAACATATAGTTTTTATTACATAATAATGCACATTTTTTTAAATAATTTTTTCTGACTAACTTTGAAATTGGACCTTGTTAGAGTATTTTTTTTTAAATATAAAATAAGCTCTGATAACATATTTTGACTATGGCTAAATTATCCGACATTGCCATAAAATTTTAATAATTTTTAGAATGAAAGGAATCCTCTTCATGAATGTTTCATCTAATATCTAAAAATTAATTTTAAATAATTAAATTAAATTAATAATAATTTATTATTTCCTTAGAAATAATCTATAAAGACATCATGTTATGAACCATGTTTGGAAATAGACATATGGGTAATAAAAAACCACTATTATGATTTATGAATATGTTATTTTGCACTTTTACCATCTTCATAAAACCAACCTAGCACTATAAATAAAGATTAATTTTATCAAACAAAATTATTATATAATTATGAGGTTAAATATGTATATCATACATTGTTTTAGATGTACTAAAAAAAATGTCTTAAGTTCAAAATTTTAGTTCTACATAAAATATTAATATATGTATATATGTATATATAAAGTCGATTAAATTGAAAAAGTAATTAATTAATTATTTTTCTTAAAATACTTAAACTATCCATATTATTTTTGTTTTATGTAACCATCGAAATTATTTATGTACTTAATTAATTTTATTTAAAAAATGTGGAGTTATAATACATTTAATATTTAGATAATGAATTAATAAATGTAAATTTATTTAAACTTGAAATTTAAACTTTGAAAAAATGATTTAGCACATTGCATTTCTGCTAACACTATTATGAAAGTAATTAATCATTACATACTAGTTATATTAATTTATATCTAAATAAATTTTTCTCTCTCAAATCACAAATAATAAAAACAAAAATATTACAGAGATCTCAAATGAACAGAAAATATGTTACTTTCAAGCTTACAAGTACTTATATTATCTCAGCTTGGATGGAATATCAACAATATTTTATCATTACTTTTGATTGATTATGAAAAATAATGTCATTGTCTTCGTTCGAACTTTCTTCTATTTGGGATATAGACTCAAAAAAATCAGTTAAATTAATACTGTGTTGATTATGAACATTAAGGGGCTTATGAAACTAGACAGTTTTACCTTATATCATCATGTAATACAATTTATAGATTATTTTAAAGATTTTATCGATGAGTTTAAAACCTATGATGGATAAAATCATCTATTCTTATTAAACAATATCTGTTAAACGTCGTGTGATCTAAAAAAATATCGTTATTTTTCATAAAATTATGTATTCTATAAAGCTGAATAAAATAGTAAAAGGATGGATGACAACCAAATATTATATATATAAGGCATTTAACTATGGGAAATGGAGCTTTTTGTAATGCATCCTCACAAAAACTTGGTCTTTTTGAGTAAGGTAATTCAATTGTTTTCTCAATATTTTATTACAACATCCTATCAAATTATTGCAAATGACACCCTTTGCAAATGAGAATGACCTAAAAGAGGGTTTGGCAAGAAAATATATTATTTTTATACATATTTATCCTATGTATAGAAGTCATATAAAAAATATTCTTAAAAGCTAAAAATGAGAGGATAATCACATGTATTAAGCTAAGGCTTAATGCACCTTATGTTACTCATTTACTCCTCGCTAATGATCTCCCAATTTTCTACCAATATGATTGTCTAAAAATATATTGTTTAATGTCTGGCTAATCATTGAGTAAAGATAAATCATCTATCTTATTTAGTAAGAACATAAAACTCGATCTGAAAATGAGAATTTTAACTGCGAGTAAACGTAAAGTTTAAAAAAGAAAAAGTATCTAAATCTACTATGTCATGATAAATAATAACTTTCAAATATTTCTCATACTTCTTTGACAAAATGAGAGTAAAGCTAGCTAGACAGAAAAGTCAATCCTTATCTTATGCTGCATGCCCTACACTTGTTAGGTCAATGTTGAATTCAATCTCATGTTATGTTATGTCCACTTATTTAATCCCAAAAAATATTATCATGAAATGGATAAGCTGACTAGAACGTTTGGAAATTAAAAAGAGCGAAAGACATGGATTCATATCAATGACATGGGATACTATTTATAAGCCAAAAGCACTATGAAAGCTTAGTTTTTTTATGGCTCGAAGATTTTAGGCTTGCCATTTTAACTAAGCTAAGTTGATAAGTAAAATTTGACCTAAACAAGTCTTGAATATATTTGATAAAAACAAACTATCTCAAGGGCTTTCCTTTTGGCTCTACTGGTCATAAAACCAGTTACTCCACTTTTTGGAAAAGATTGCTCAAAACGGGAGATTTTGTGAATCGGAGTGTTGTGAACTTATGGGTGATGAAAAAAATATCTACATATGGAATGATCCATGGATCCCAACCATAAAAAAATTTAAACTTAACTGCCCACCTAATCGCATTTTTGTTTATGTGAGTCAACTTTTTGATGAATGTGAGAGTTATTGAAATTCTTTAATCCTTTATCAACTATTTTTTTAGATAAATAACCAAAATAAAAGATCATATATTATTTGAAGTGTACAAATATTTAACTAGTTTGTTAATTTTTAATTGATAAACTTATATGATGTCACCAATGTTATTCACTGTAGTAATTGGATGTTGAAAAAATAAAATAAAATTGTATGTATGTATATATGTGTATATAGTAATAATTATAGATTGGAAAGGGTGTAGTTGTGGAGAGGAGGAGGAAACGGTGCCGTTTCGAGAATATGAGGAGGAAACGACGTCGTTTGGAGAAGATGAAGAGGAAACCACATCGTTTGGAGAAAACGACGTCATTTGGAGAATAGGAGGAGGAAACAACATCGTTTGGAGGAAACGGTGCTGTTTGGTGAATAAGAGGAGGAAATGGCGTCCTTTGGAGAAAACGAGGAGGAAACGACGTTGTTTGGAGAAAAAGGAGGAGGAAACGACGTCGTTTCGAGAAGAGGGAGTGGACGGTTGGGATGAGGTGAGATGGACAGGCAGGTTGAGAGGCAGGTGGGGTATAAATAGGAGAAGGGAAAGAAAAAAAAGGAAAAAAGAAAAAGTAAGAGGAAAGAAAATAAATAAAACAAAGAAGAGAGGTCGGGGGAAAAGAAGGTTCGAGAGAAAGAGAGAGGAGCCGGAGAGGGGCGGAATGACAAGAGAGATGGAAGGGGAAAGAGAACGGTGCCGGGCTGACCCACGGGAAGACGAAAGATGGAGCTGGGAGGTATGGTAAATCTTAAATTTCTGTGTATGTTTGGCGTATATTTGAAATT
>NW_019014665.1:1493955-1512478 GCF_000150535.2 Carica papaya | reverse complement strand
TTTCCTTTTCCTCATCAACATCATCAATTCACATTTAAACAAGCAAATCGTAATTCATACCAACAGACAACATACAATATCAGTTTTTCAGTCATTCAACCCATAATTAATAAAAACGTAGTACATGCACACAAATCTGTAAAATGGACACATCAAACCTCACTTTGCATTTAAAGCTGTAAACAGGCCAAATAACAGTACATCATCAATCACACTAGACTCAGGCTCCATTAGCAACCTTAAGCAATTTCACACATGCGTTAATTCAAGAAATACCGTTTTATCATTTTGAACTTTAATACCGTGATAGGAAATAGGGTGAGGGGTCCTTACTTGTTTTCGAGATCCGAATACGATTCACAGTGCGCCTGCAGGCCTTCCCTAATTTTCCCTGAATTTTTCCCGGGGAACTGAAACACACTAACAGTACCTGCACGTGTTCCAAAAAAAATCCAAATTAGGCCCAGGGCCCCTTTCGGACCAAATCGCAACTCCGGCACGGCGGCTCCGCCGTGCTCCGGCGACGGCGCCGCCGCTGGCGGCGGCGAGTCGCCTCGGGTTGACTGTTTTCGGCCGTTTTCGGCCGAATTCGGCCACACTCGCATTGGTCCTTGTCAGAAAACAGCCCTAGGGCCCTCGGGGGGCCAAAAAATCACGGAAAAACGGAGCTTACCGGCGGCGGCGCTCTCGGGTGCAGCGGCTCTCCGGCGAGGTTCGTGTTTTGGTGATTCGGCTCCGGTCAACCTGTAGAGAAAAGAATGGTGATCACGGTGATATAAAAATTGCATCGAACGGAGGCCGGGAAGGGCCTCGTCGGAGGCAAAAACCGAGAGGGGGCGCGGCGGCGCCGCTGGGCTTCGGCCGCGTATTCCGGCCGTTTGGCCGGGATTTCGGTTTCGATTTGGCCATAGGAGGAATCAGTGGGGAAAAACGAGTCGGGGGTATGAAATTTACCTCGATCGGCGGTCGGAAATTTCCCCGGTGCGGCGGCGAGTGGCGGCGGGTGGCGGCGGTCGGCCTCTGGTTCGTCTTCTCCGGCGAGCGGCTGGCGGCTAGGGTTTGTGGTCTGGTGTGGGGGTTCTATTTATAACCCCTTGCCTTTTGATCACAGCCGTTCATTTTGTTTTAATCTGGGCCGTTCGTTTTTGATTGAATCTGGGCCGTCCGTGCGATTGAATCTGGGCCGTCCGATCGCGTGATTGATCTGGGCCGTCGGATCGCACCCACGCGGATCGCCAACGTGGCTCCTTTTGGAGTGACGCGGTCTTGCCACGTGGCACGCCCTGGTTGGCCGGGACTGCTGACTGGGCCTGCTGACGTGGCTGCTGACGTGGCCGCCCTCTTTTTTTTTTTTTTTTTTTTTTTTTTTATTTTTTCTCCTCCTTTCCGGGTGCTACATATTTTGATATCAATTTACCAAAAATATGATTTCTTGAGTAATTTAACTTTGTCTTTCTCATATGTTAATCCAATTGGATTTGGTAACCACGTCGGTTAATTATTCCTTGTACTAGTAAAGATAGTAGAAAAGGAAAATAAAGCTCGGTGGATATACCATAAATCACCGACATGAGATTAGCTAAACCAAACATGAATTCCAATTGGTCAAATTAACTTCACCGACTCATTGATTTTGGTCGGTCCACGAAATGTTAAGAGATAAAATTAAATGTATTTTTATTTGAAGCAAATAATTAAATTAAAAGGGTAAACTAATCTTCTACGTGTGTGTGTGTGTGTGTGTGTATATACATTATAAAAAAAAAAAATCACTAATTAGAAGTCAAGAAGTGTTTTGGTCTTTTAATTTATTTTGTATATTCAATAATTAAATTATAAATATCAAATAATTGAATTATATATTAATTAACTTAATTATATGTTAAATAAGTAAATTTATTTATTGTACGTATTAAATAATTAAAATATAATAATATGTATGAACACGAAACAAAACATAACTATTGTTTACTAGATTGAAGGTAAAGGTTATTAATGCATGTTGGTATAAACATTATTACAAATTAAAAAAATATATATATATATATTATATTCAACTGTAATTAAGTAATTATACCTAAAAAAAATCAAAGGAAATGCCCATATTTTTCATACATCTATGGGCGGTCGAATACATCTCTAGAATACTAAAAATAATAATAATTATAAAAAATTGAGCATTCATAGAATATAATTTAATTTAAATGTACGTATTCAACAAAATGGTCAAACCCAAATCAAATTATCTTCTAATTTACACTCCCACATATATAGTAATATTGTATTATTATATTAATTACCATTATATATATATATATGGCATTACATTTACTACCACCCACCGATCTGCCATAGCGTGTGAATTGATAAGTTTCCGATCCTATAATTACAAGATAAAAATTGTAATCTACTCCCCCAAGAAAAGTCAACTTTCCAACAAGTTAAATCTCTCTTAATTCAAAAACTAATTATTTTATTGGATAAGTCCAAAGTAATTGTCCCTACAAAGAAGAATATAATATTGTTGACCAAAAATTGTTGAGAAAAGAGAAGTGTACGTAACGAGTATAAGCCGAGTATGTCTATCTATATTTATACTCACTTATATAATAATTAAATATATGAATTCATATCATAAGTAGGTAAAAAATTATTTACCTGCTTTAATTAATCCGTTTTTATTTTAAATAATTTTATAGAACAACTAAGACTTAACTAAAATTTTGAAGTATAAGAAAATAAACATAACTCAATTAATAATAAATATAAAATAATATTTTTAATAATCATACAAATAACGGGACAGAACGAAGTGATTATATGATATATGTATCGTCAAACTCGTATTTATTCTATACATATTTTAAGTTTATAATTTTTACTCACACTTACTCTATATCTTATTCATTATGAATTTTTATTTATTATATTCGGGATAAATTACGATAGATTAGTAAGTAAACTGTCTCTATTAGGTCAGGATAATAGAAATCTATGTATTTTTTGATTAAATAATTTTATGATTTAAAAATTTTCTAAGTCAAACGTAATTAATTAAAAGAATGATATAGTTCACACTAAGACCATATTTATTTATACATATATCGATGATCTTCATGTATGTAGGGCTATGAAAACATATTTACTTTTCAAATAATTAATTACTTTTACATCTATTTTCTTTTTTGAAAATCATTTTAATTTATTGCTCTTAACATAAAAGATTGATCAGTATTAATATTCTAAAAGATTATTAAATTATATGTGCATATACAGTTTATATTCTTTTAAGTACATATATATTTTTGTATATAGTAATTAATATCGATTATTTTTCATTTCTTTTTTAAGTACTTCTTATTGTCCTTTTGTCCCATAAAAAAAAGATATATATATATATATATATAGAGAGAGAGAGAGAGAGAGTATACTTAATTTTCAAATAACTGTAAAATATAATTTTGTAACATAATTTTCAAATTATCAAACATCCAGTGTATGTGTGTGTGTATACATATATATATATATATTAGAAAAATAAAAGTCAGAAAGTGTTATGTTCTATTGAAGGAATGGGAGCATCATGGGAATGCGTTGACTGGCCCATTGTTTAATAAGACAAAACCCTAATTCAAAATTCAAAGTCTACGCAAACTTATCAGCATTGCCTCCATGCATATTCTCCAATAATTCATTCACTTCAAGCTTAGGTGAGATATAAATTAAGCTAATTATACATATTATATTTATGTATATCTGGATTATAATGGGAAACAAGTGCATAAATAACCCTTTTTATCCAATTAATACAAAACCCACAAAGTCAATTGTTTGGTTCGTCTACCCAACATTATACATGACACATACATATCCGTATATACATATATGTATGCACACACAATACGTACATATCCACAAAGACACCAAAAGGGATCATCCTACAAGAAAGACTTATAGCCGTTGCTTGGAGCTTTTCCTGGTTCTTCACATGATCTCAGACGCCCGTCATGACTTGCGGTGTTTCATGGTTTTCTTGGCTTTTCTCAAATTTTCACTCAATATTTTCCAAGGGTAATCTGTCTTTAAAAATAATTCACGTGATTTGTATTGTGAAATTTACAAGTGATATATGACCATGCATGCACATAAATGTAGAAATACCCATAAAAAAAATATACATGAATTGATGACACCATACATCAAGTTGTGTTACTTGGCCAATTGGGTCTTCGTAAATTGAGAAATATAATCTTATATAAATATATGTATGTGTATCTTAAAGGATGTTCAAGTCAAATTCCTTAATATAGTTGTTGATTACAAAGCTCCATGAACAAATGATATATTAATGCATAAGCAAAATACCAATATTGGTATATTTAAAATGTATGAACTTATATTTAAAAACTAATTAAGGAACGATATGATTGTTTGTTGTCAATTTGATTTGTTAATTAACAATTATAATTAATTACTCCTTAATTATTAACCATTAAACACAATTAAATTATTGGGTTGGATAGTGATCGTGCGTGTATTTTGTCCAAATGCAAAAACAACATGCATGTGAATGATATAATATAATATAATATAATATAATATTATTCAATATAATCAAAATTTAAAAATTAATGAACTTGAAAAGCAACATTTGCATGATTATCATTTTCAAATACGTAATATTGAAAATGATTTGTAGCCCATTCTGTGACTAATTTTATTTGGTGAAGACTAATGAAGTTGAAAGCTTTCTCTTGTTTAGATATATATACATACACACACACACACACATATTAGAAAAACAGGAAATGGGTCATTACACATATGTGTATCTATATATGTATGTGTGTGTGTGTGTGTATATATATATATAAATTGCATTCAGAAAAGACAGGGCCTAACTTTCTATGTAGTTTTAATTAGCTTTTATGAGGACGGACAAGAATCAAGTGGGCAGTTGTCAACCCACTTGTTGTATTGATTGTTGAGAGTTGAGACAAGAGTTTATTAATTTTTCACCATTTGAAATCTGTACTCAGCTCCGTATAGAAAAATTAAGGTGGTTTATGTTTTTATTAATTAATTTTATATTTAATTAAACTTATTTAAAATTTTATAAAATTTATTTTACTATCGAAATCAGTATTATCTCACATTAAAAAAGATTTATTTAATAATCTCGAAGCTTCAATATAAAGTCTCTCATATTTTTAAAAAAATTAATAGTTGAAAAATATAATTATCTATTTTTCTTTCTTATTCGTCTAGGTCATTTGCCGATCAGAATCTCAAATTTTTAAAATAAAATTATTTGATTGTCTTTAAAAATCTTAGTACTATTATTTTGATTAGAATAAAAAATCAATCTCCTTTAAAATATTATTATTATTATTATTTGTATATATGGTCTAGTTAAGGACTTTGATATTTGATTAAAGGGTGGCTCGAGCTAGTTTGTCCGATAAAAATAAATTTGTTTGGATATTTAATTACTTTCACATATTTGCATTAAAATATGTTAACAACAATCTCACCTCTCGTGAAGTAGATATTTTGATTTATTATTTTATTTTATTTTATTTTTTTAATAAAAGATGCGTACATTCATTAATTATATAATATACATACATCAATTATAATATTATACAAATAAAAATCAATTTTAAAAAAATAAAAAAAAAAAAAAATTAACTATTGAAATAGAAATAATGAAATAGAGAAAAAATAAAGAAAAATAAATTAAGAAATAGTACAAGTGCTAAGGTTATTTCTGTTCAATCGTTGACGCATACGAAAATAGACAATACAGAGAGCATAATTCAGCAATGCAATTAATGTGTAGCCCAAACACTGCATTAAACTTGACCCATTTATTTAAGTGGAGGAAGAGGACCACCTTTTATTTATTTATTTATTTATTTATTTTTCAATAAGGATATTTTAAAAATTTATTGGTTCATACATACATATATATATATATATTTACCCATTAAATTTTATGTTTTATAATAAAACTATGACTAAATCAAAACAACGGTCCATCTTGGTAGTCAACACATTTGAAATCCCAAAATCAATTGCTTGCTGCCACATTGACCCATTAAAAGACTATCAAACCCCATGTTTTCATTTAATTTTCTTATAAATAAATATAAATACCATTAATTTTGAAATTATAAAATCCTATTTTTTTTGTAACGGCTCGAAACTTGAACAGAAATAAAATCATAAATTGAATGCGGAAGCAGAATAATAGAGTTAGAATTTACATTCCTTACACAATAGTTTAAAATACCAAACAGGTTTACATGAATGTCTCTTATAAAAAAACAAACGAAAATAAAAAAAAAATAAATAATTGAGCATCCTATGATGACATTCACTAGCTTTTGAAGAAGTGTGAGTAGTGAACTATTCACAACCCTTTTGTTGATCGAAATCTGGGTTTTAATCATTTTGATATGAAATAGTTAATGAAGGGGTGAGCTACACTACCCCAATAAGAATATCACACAACTTAACGATACAGAAAATAAAGATTGTTAAAAATCATGAAAACAACCAATAAGACTCTTAATTTAAGTAAATTCATTTATCATAAGTAAAACCATTTATTGCATACTTACCGTTGTGAAATTTCCAAAATCGATGTATAGAGATAATAATTCAAATAGCATTCCAATCTCATTTTCAAGTAAGTAAGAATAACAAACTTTCATTTTTATTTGCCTACTGGTATCCATGAGGGTTTATAGAGATGTCCCACTACGCGTGAACATTGTCAACTAACGGGCCATCCCCATACTCCGTCCGATATAAGTGCCAAGAATATCATTCCTCAATACTCCATCCAGTATGAGGATGAAACGGGTCATCCCCATACCATGTCTGCTATGAGCGTCAAAAATACCAATTCTCTATACCCCATTTGGTATGAGGCGACATTCACGGTAGGGTTCCTTATGTATCCGATCTGTCCACCATCTCCCAGGATATTCATTAAGATTATCATTCATTCATTCACTTAACCAATAAATTTTCCGTTTATATTTAATTTTCAGTTTCACAATTTAACCGTAAATCAACACAAGACAAACAATATATGCATTAAGAAAACACAACTGAATTATTTTATCAATTCCAGTATGCTATCATGTATTTAAAGTTATAAAATCAAACAATCGGTTAAACATGACAAACAATAATAAATAACTGGTTCTGGCTCCATTAGTAACCTGTAATTAATTCTCAAAATTTTTTAAATTACGCAAAATACTGTATTATTGATAATTAAACTTCAATTCCATAATATAGAATAAGGTGAGAGATTCTTACCCGAATCCGTGTTCGAAATACTGAACTTTCAACTGTGCTTACTGGCGGTCCATAAGTTTTCTAAATTTTTCTGTGGAGGTTAAAACATGTTTTACGTATCTAAAAATATATCAAAAAACTTAAAATCTGTGTTAAAAACCTTGTTCGACCAATTTCAGAATTCTGATGCGGTGTCACCGCCACCCGCGGCAGTTTGTCTTGGCCTGGCCATTTTCGACCAGTTTTAGCCGACTTTGGTCAGTTTTATACCCATCCATGTGAGAAAACACGTTAGAGAGTCTCGATTGGTCCAAAAAAAATAAAAAAACAAAAACTTACCGGCAGCGAGATTTTTTGGTGCGGCGGCTCCGCTGGCTCACCTTCACGACTGAACGTTTTTCTTCGGTCAACTTATAAAAAACAGAATGGTGAACACAATGGTGAAAAAATCGCACAAAATGGGTGAGGTAGTTTTTCTCATGACTCTTCAACTACCTAGACCCATAGGCTATGACCTTCCCATACTGCATCAGAACACAACCCAACCCCAGGTAGGAGACATCACTATAAACTGTATATCCACCTGTCCCACTCGGCAAGGCCAACACAGGTACAGTAGTCAACTACTTCTTTAGTTATGAAAAGATCATTTCACAGTTCTCGTTCCACTTAAACTTGACGTTCTTTTTTGTGAGTCGAGTTAAAGGAGCAGCTAGGTTAGAAAATCCTTCCACAAACATATGGTAATAACCTGCCATCCCCAGAAAGTTACGAATTTCTTTGACCGATGTCAATTTTTCCCAACCAAGCACTGCCTTAACTTTTTCGAGATTCACTAACACTCCATCCCTTGATATATTGTGCCCTAGGAAGGTAGTTTACTCGAGGCAAAACCCATACATATTCAACTTTGCATACAACTTCTTTTCTCTAATAACCTACAAAACCTGAGTTAGATGGTGAGTGTGTTCCTCTCTGCTTTTTGAATAGATCAGCATATCATCGATAAATACAATGACGAACTAATTCAGGAATTATCTAAAAATTCTGTTCATCAAATTCATCCAATCATGTTTAAAGAGAAAATGAATTTGGACTGTTCATTGTAATTTGATCTCGACCATACGGTCGCATTTAAAGAAAGAATGAATATGAACTGTTTATCGCGTTTAATCGCGACCGTCTGATCGCACCTGATGAGGGAACAGATCCAAACCGTCCACGCGCGCGGGAACGTATCCGAGTCGTTTGATAGCGGCACGCGAATTGCCAGCGTGGCACCGAGTCAGCGTGCCTTGCCACGTAACGCGCTTCGGTTCGTCGAAACTACTGACTGGGCGGTCCTACGTTGCATATTTTTTTCTTAATTGCGTTTTGGTCCGAGTTTTCGATTTTTCTTTCAAAAATACCTATCGAACACAAATTTTCACTCTTTTTTTCTAAAATTATTTTCAATTTCATTATCCACTTATTTTTTTCCTAATTTTATATTAAATAAAAATTTATAAATTTATAAATTATATTTATATATATATTTTTAATTTTAAAATTAATCTGGTATCAAATTTTGGATCCGATTACATTATTTTCTTTATCTAAATTTTTTTTATTTGGGTCTAAATTAAGATTAAAAAATTATGAAAATTAATAAAAATTAATAGCACATTTATGAATAAATAAATAAAAACCTATAAAATTAAATACAATATAGACTTGAAAGTGGTGAATAAGACAGTTGATGAGCCTCCAAAAAGTTCGTGATGGACGAACCAACCAAACGTCCCCTTGACATTCGACATAAAACTGACTTTTGTATTCCACTTTTTTCCTTTTTTAATAAATTAAAATTAAATTCGAATTATCAATTGTATAATAAAATTATTGCACTATACTCAAATATATATTTGTAATAAAAATATAATTGTATATATATGTATATATAATTATCAATACTGACTAGTCCAAGCATAAATTTTTTACTTTAAAAAAATCAAAATTAAAATATGTAAAAATATTGATGCAAAAATTTAATTTTAACGTATTTATAGTTATTTTGGTATAATTCAATTTCAATTTTATTTTAAATAATAAGTTTAATTCATCTAATATATTTATATATGTATATATATATATATATATATATATTTGTTTGAAAAGTAAGGCCCAACTGGAATTTGAAGAGAAGAAAATTTGGGCCTCATTTTTTATCGGTCCAAAAGGCCACATACAGAGTCCCATAGATTCAAAATTGATTACTTAGGGTTAAATTGAATATTAAATTATATTTTAAAATAATATTAATTTGATAATATATATAATTTTAAAAATATTATTTCGTTTTTAGGTGACTAAAAAAAACTTAATTGATTATGTACTTTAATTATAATTTAATAAAAGAATACTATCATATTCTAATTAAAGAAATTTAACTGATTACTATTACTAATATATTCTAATTTAATATAAGGTAAGTCGTACATTCCGCTTATTATATACTTATAAAATAACGAGTTCTATATTATTAGTGAAGTTAGAATTTATAACTTTTAAATTAAGCACTATAAATCTTAATTACTAACCCATTAGTGATAATTTGATTAATTAATTACATAGAAAGAAAATATAAAATTTATTTTGAAATTAAAGAAAAATAAATAAATAAATAAATTCTACCATTTCTTATTTATCTATACTTTTTAAAAGAATTATAAAGCAGAAGAAAATTAGGACTTATCCAAATCAACATAAAATACTGATTTTATATTATTTCAATAGTGTATTTAACAAGTGTTTCTATTGAATTTAGGAGGATTAAGGTTATGTGGTAGAATAAATTTAAAAATTTTAGGAAATTTGGTTGTAAATTTATATATAATTTAATCATAAAATAATATAACCAACAAAAAAATTTCACATAAAACATGTACTCTGTTTGATCTAATTCTGAAATAGAATTCAACGGTTGGATATTTTTAGAATCACAAATAAGGAATCAGATTTCTGAAAAGAATGTTAGACTGCATTGGGTTGTATGTATGTATGTATAGATATGTCTGGTTTATATTTTTAGAATCACAAATAAGGAATCAGATTTCTGAAAAGAATGTTAGACTGCATTGGGTTGTATGTATGTATGTATAGATATGTCTGGTTTACAACACCCACAACCTGTCAAGAATCAAAGTGTAGTAGTCATCATTTATGGTACAAAACACCATATCTCATTGCTGGCTTGCCAACTAAAAGATATAATTATTCTATGAGATGGTTAGGTCTGTAATGTTAGAGCATCTCATCTTCCAGTGTATTTTATGATCTTGTCTAGTTGATGATCAACACAGGCAAATCTAATCGAAATCACAACCTCCACATCATGAATGCCTAATCTTACTTTCAGTTTTTAAGGTTGGGGGTAATATGTGAGATTTTTTTGAGTGAAAATATATACATTTCATTCATCAGACGACATATACATCAATTATAACACAATACGGAAATGTAAAACCCAACCGGAACCCACAAGTACAAACCATTTTTAACCTGTGAGATGTTTAAGAAGCAAACTTGAATTGATAATTCAAACATATAACATCAAAAGATTGAAGTAATAAGCATTTTCTATTTGGGTTTTGGAAGGGTATTATAATGGTTTTATATAATAATACTGACACAACAAGTAATGACTAAAAGACAAATGAAATACAGATGGTTTGTCTATCACTGTCTTCTCTCTGTCCTTATAATGGTATAAAGATAAAAACTTGATTGTCACTACACGTATGCCCAACTGGGTTTTCATGGCTTCTTCTCCATGTGCTTCCTCACAGATCCATCCAAAATACTAATAGCTTTTAGAGGATCACTTTTATCTCCATCTAATTTATAATGCAACTCTAATTGGGTATTTTCTTTTATATTTTATTGCCCTTGAGTGTATCATATCCAACTTAATAAGAAGCCAAGAATGCCAGAACATCAATCTTTAAATAACAGCTTTTATTAGATATCTCTACTTCTGGTTACAAAATAGGGAGTAGTTGCTCTAAAGCTGTTTTTGGTAAAGGGAAACCAAGAGAGAACAAGAGGGGAAAAGGGGAAAATATATGATATTTAGAAGCAAAGGAGACTAGTAAAACAATTAATCTGTAAATATACAGTAAATAACAAAAAAAAGAAGATTCATCAATGCCAGATTCCACTGAACATACTACGGAATTTGTTTTTAGACAACTTCCTGACAAGTCTCTTAGCATCAGAAACTTCAGCTTCTGCAAGTTTTTCTATGCTTTTAAGATAACCAGAGGTTGCAATCTTTCTTCTTGCACTATTGCAGCTTGTTAATGACATTAATATAGAGATTAGGAGCTTTTTGTTACCTGAGTTTCCCTCTTCTTGATCCAGAAACTGGAGGAGATAGCTAATGTTTCGATCATCTTGAGCAAATCTTTTTCGATTCTTTGGAATCGAAACCATGCCATAAAGTGCCTCACTTGCCATTTCACGCACCTCAAAAGATTTTGCATCAAGAAATCTAACAAATTCATGCATAAAACCAGAATCTCCCATGGTTTTTTTGACCTCCTCAGATGTGCCACATAGCCTAGATGCCACCTTCAATGCCAGTTCTTGAACTGAAACATCTCCATTGCGTAGCAAGAAAAGCAGCTGATCCATAAAACCATAACTCATCAAAAGATTTATGCTAGAGGTTGAAGAGAAACACAAGTTCTCGATAGCTCTCAATGCTGTCTCCCTGGTTTTGGAAGATAAGATTGATTTTGGATCCAAAGTACGGACTAATGCTCTGCAACCTCCATCTTTAACCACCATTTGACGAATTGTGTCATCACCAGAAGCAATATTTTGAAGGAATTCTATTGAATTGACCTGGACAGTTTCATCTTTTGATCTTGCAAGCTTGATAAAGGTTGAGATTGCACCTTCTTCAACCATAAATCTCTTGATTTCTTCAACACCCACAAGATTTTTCAGTACCCCACAAGCAGACACAAGCAATTCTCCACTAGATTCACCATTAGAGCATATCTTCAACAAAGCAGTTACCCCACCATGAGCAGAGAGAGACCACGCATTGTCTGAATTCAAAGTGAGTTTCTGCAAACACCTGGCTGCTCCTTCCCTACCCAGTTCACTTCCGCCCTCTAAAATCCTAACCAGAGGCCCAATAATCCCCGCTCCAACTAAAACACCCTTATACAAATCAAACCCAGAAATCAAAGACAGCACTTTGGCAGCCTCTTGTTGAATTTCCACCTCTGTTGAATCAAGAAAACTGACCAATAAATTCACTATGTCACCAATCTCAACAATCATTTTTACATACTTGTCATCTTCTACCACAACTTCGTGCAAATTAACCAGTGCTTGCCTCTTCATTTCAGTATCCCCAATCTTCATTCTTGTCAATAAATCTCTTACATAAAACCTCATGTCATCTTTGCAGGCACCAAGACCAGGCCTAGAAACAACAATGGCAAACCCATGAGTCAAAATCCCAGCCGTGTAAATCCCAGAGAGATTCTTTACATGGCGGTCAAATTTAGCTGACACCACATCTAAATCACTCTGCATCAACAGCTTCCCACTGTAAGAAAGATCCACGCATCTTCTCGCAAGATCGTAGCACTCATTTACTGTGACCAAAATGTCAGGAACGAGGCCGGAAACAGCCGGATTCTCGAGGCAATCACAGTTCTCAATGGCGACTAAACCAGAGTTTAGCTCTTCTAACCTGTTTCTTATGAGTTGCCACTTGACAGCAAATACTTTGACTAAATGAGAAAGAGAGATCAAAGAAGAAATAACCTCCGTGACTTTCCTGAGACTGGATTTTCCGGTGAATGATTCCGGCGAGTTTTGATCTTCTCCCGGTCTATCTTCTTCTCCCATTTTGTCGTATCAACGAAGACCCATGTTAATTTCCTTTACAAGACAACGAATCTAAGAAGTGGTGATCTTATCAAGACAGATAAAAAGAAGAAAAACTCTGTAAGAACCATCTGTTTCCATGGCAGGTTAATAAAACGGGTTGTATGAGCAATTACAGGAGTAGGGTTTTCGGGTCCAGTTGGGAGTGGGTTAACAGTGACAGGTCAAGGAGGGTGGTGACAAGAGGATTGCTTTAATGTTGAAGGTGAAAAGGTCATCTCCAATTCCTCTTGTTGGAAGTTGGAAACTCCATTTTAAAACAAAAAACCAGGTAGAGAAGGTGAATGGGATGACAGAGAAAAAGCTGATGGGTTTATCTTTTCTCATGATTGTATTATATATTTTTTTAAATTAATTTATCAAAAAAATTAATTATTTTTACTCAATAAAAATTATGAAATATATATTAAATTAAAATTAATTTATTTATAAATATATTTGTTGAGGATAAATTTAAAAATTATAATTTATTTTATTTATTAATTTTAATTTAAATAGAATTTATTTTTAATATATTTATTTTTTAAAAAATTATGATATTAATAAAAATTTATCTTTTAAAATATTAGATTTATATTTATCTCTTTCGATTATTTTTTTAAAATATAAATTTATTTAAAAATATTTTAAATTATTAATTTTAAAAAAGTGAAATTAATAAAAATTTAAACTTTTTTAAATCATGAAAAAAAAAATCTCAACAATATTCCATTAAAATTATGGGATCTAGTGGTACTCGGTTTTTTTTTTCCTTTAAAAAATGATTCAACTTTTAAAAAATACAAAATTTTTTGTCTTATAAATAAATGATTTATAAGTTAAAAGTAAAAATATAGTTAATGATCTATAAGTTAAAATAAAATGATTATTATAATATAATTTTGTTTTCCCTTGATTTATAAGCTGCCATAAAAAATCCACTCATGTTTTTTCTTATATTTTAACTAAAATTATTAACATTATAAATATTTAAACTTTTGTTTGGTTGTACTTTTTTATTATTATTAATTATTTAAATTTATAAGCATACTTTAAGTAAACACTCAAGTTTTTATTAGTTGACTAAGGTTGATATTCAATTAAAAATAACTTATTATATTAAATTTACCCTAGAGTCTTCTTTATTGTTGTTTATGAATTTATGTATAGAAATATTACATTAGAAGGTAATAAGTGGTTGTATTTTATAGTAGATGTAAAGTTCTAAAATTTTAAAGAAAAATAAATTTATAAAATTAAATGCGGAAGCGATTAATAGAATTAGGATTTACATTTTTTACATAATAATTTAGAATGACCAATAGAGTTACCGGAATGTTTTTTTTAAAATACAAACAGTAATTAAAGAAATAAAAAAAAAAGGGAATATAAAAGTACCTTATGATAACTTTCCCTACCCCTTAAAGAGAGTACCGGTGGGGTGTAGCCCCCGGAAAGGGGGGGGAAAAAAAAAAAAAAAAAAAAAAAAAAAAAAGGGGGGGGGGGGGGCCACGTCAGCAGGCCCGGTCAGCAGTCCCGGCCAACCGGGGCCTGCCACGTGGCAAGATCGCGTCACTCCAAAAGGAGCCACGTTGGCGATCCGCGTGGGTGCGATCCGACGGCCCAGATCAATCGCGCGATCGAACGGTCCAGATTCAAACGCACGGACGGCCCAGATTCAATAAAAAACGAACGGCCCAGATTAAAACGAAACGAACGGCTGTGATCAAAAGGCAAGGGGTTATAAATAGAACCCCCACACCAGAGCACAAACCCTAGCCGCCAGTCGCTCGCCGGAGAAGACGAACCAGAGGCCGACCGCCGCCACTCGCCGCCACTCGCCGCCGCACCGGGGAAATTTCCGACCGCCGATCGAGGTAAATTTCATACCCCCGACTCGTTTTTCCCCACTGATTCCTCCTATGGCCAAATCGAAGCCGAAATCCCGGCCAAACGGCCGGAATACGCGGCCGAAGCCCAGCGGCGCCGCCGCGCCCCCTCTCGGTTTTTGCCTCCGACGAGGCCCTTCCCGGCCTCCGTTCGATGCAATTTTTATATCACCGTGATCACCATTCTTTTCTCTACAGGTTGACCGAAGCCAAATCACCAAAACACGAACCTCGCCGGAGAGTCGCCGTACCCGAGAGCACCGCCGCCGGTAAGCTCCGCTTTTCCGTGATTTTTTGGCCCCCCGAGGGCCCTAGGGTTGTTTTCTGACAAGGACCAATGCGAGTGTGGCCGAATTCGGCCAAAAACGACCGAAAACAGTCAACCCGAGGCGACTCGCCGTCGCCAGCGGCGGCGCCGTCGCCGGAGCACGGCGGAGCCGCCGTGCCGGAGTTGCGATTTGGGCCGAAAGAGGCCCTGGGCCTAATTTGGATTTTTTTTGGAACACGTGCAGGTACTGTTAGTGTGTTTCAGTTCCCCGGGAAAAATTCAGGAAAAATTAGGGACAGCCTGCAGGCGCATTGTGAATCGTATTCGGATCCCGAAAACAAGTAAGGACCCCTCACCCTATTTCCTATCACGGTATTAAAGTTCAAAATGATAAAACGGTATTTCTTGAATTAACGCATGTGTGAAATTGCTTAAGGTTGCTAATGGAGCTCGAGTCTATTGTGATTGATGATTTACTGTTATTTGGCCTGTTTTACACTGTTTTACAGCTTTAAATGCATTATGGGGTTTGATGTGTTCATTTTATAGTTTCGAATGCATATATTACTGTTTTATTAATTATGGGTTGAATGACTGAAGAACTGATACTGTATGTTGTCTGTTCGGCATGAATTACGATTTGCTTGTTTAAATGTGAATTGATGATGCTTATTGAGGAAAAGGGAAATGAAACATTGTGTAGACTGATAATTGTATGATGGGGTCAGCCTGACTAGATATCCTGGGAGATGGTGGACGGACCGGGTCCGTAGGGAACCCTACCGGGATTGTGGTCTCACATGACGGACGGGGTATGGAGATCTTATGGTTTTGGCGCCCATACCGGACGGGGTATGGGGACGGCCCGTTTCACCCTCATACCGGACGGGGTATTGAGGTTTATGGTTTTGGCGCCCATACCGGACGGGGTATGGGGACGGCCCTGGAAACTGATTATGAATGTTAAAGGTTAACGGGTAGCGGGACCCCTAGGGACCCCCATGGATACTAGTAGGCTGGTAAATGAGAAAAGGATATGTTGTATAATGATTGAATTACAAAAGGCGTGATAAGTGCTATGTTTTACAGCTTATATTATTCCATGATTGTGATAATGTTATTATTTTTCTTATATTGTTTTCATAAATTCCACCGAGGTAAGTGGATGGTAAAGGTTTTCATGTTAATAAACGAGTTTATTGTAAATTATGCTCCATTGGTCTTTTTGTGGTTTTCTACCCACCTTTATCTCCGTGACGGTGAGATATCGTGATGTTCTTACTGGGCTAGTGTAGCTCACTCCTTAATTAACCATTTCAGATCAGGAAGACATGGTTCCCGAGCCCGTTCCGCAGGAGGACGACGAAGGGGATGCCTAGAGACTCTGTAGTCATACGCATAGTTTATTTTCGAGTTTTCTTTCTTAGTTAGTTTAACCTTTTATATTTTAAGTACGTTTTTTTTGGTTTTTTTCGTGTAAGGGATGTTAACTGAAATTTTGATCTCGCTTCCGCATTCGATATATTTAAATACTCATTTCTTTTTTAATATTTTCCGGGGCCGTTACATGGTGAACTACTCACAACCCTCTTTCTGATTGAGATTTAGATCTTGATTTTTTTTATATGAAATAGTTAATAAAATCGTGAGCTACACTAGTGCAGTAAAAATCATATATACGAAAAACTGAATATTAGTAAAAATCAGAAAAACAACTAATGGAGCCCTTACTTTATTTAAATACCTTTAAACTTGAACACGTTTGTTTGATACTTATCGTAATAAATTTTTCAAAAATAACCTATAAAGACCCATATCCATACTACTTTTTACTTTAACACATAAGAGAACAAAAAATAATAACTTTCATTTCTTGCCTATTTATTGGTACTCCTGGAGGTCCATATAGATGTCTCCCCCTACTCGTAAACCTAGTATCCAATTTTACGATTAACCGGCTATCCCCATACTCCGTCTGGTAATGGGTGTCAAATATTCCATCGTCTCAATACCTCATCCGGTATGAGAGTAAACTATATCTCCCAAACTTTTCTGGTAAGGGACTTTCTAATTCCGTCCGAATAAGTTAACCTTTATAGTAGGGTTCCTTATGTACCGGGCACGTCCGCCCTTTTCCTGGGCACCCAATAAGTATTTTACATACATATTTTCATTAACAAACAAGCAATAAATGCATACCAATCCTCATATTACATTTATAGATCAATTAAACTACATTCATGCCGATGGTATATAATTAAAATAACTAGATAAACTGTAACAACCTCGAAAATTTAAATGAAGATGTATGTATTAAAAATTTTAAATGCGAAAGCGAAATAAATTTTTCTAATTAACATCCCTTACACAATAACCATAAACATATTCAACGTATGAAAGAATAAGCTAATTAAAAGAAATACTCGAAATAAAAACTATAAATAGCACTATAAAATCTTTAGATGTCTAACTCGCCGTCTTCCTGCAGAACGGGCTCGAGAACCACGTCTTTCTGATCTGAAATGGTTAAGTAAGGAATGAGCTACATTAGCCCAGTAAAGACATCACACTATCTCACTTCCACTGCCACAGAAGTAAAGATTGGTAGAAAACAAAAATGACCAATGAAGCATAATTTATAACAAACTCATTTATTAATAATAAAAACTTTTACTGTCCACTTACCTCGGTGAGATTCGTGAAAATAACATATGAAAACAATAACATTATAACTATCATAAAATCATATACACTTTGTAACATAACACATGTTATACTTTTGCACTTCAATAATCAGACAACAAATTTCATCTTTTACCAGCCTACTAGTATCCATGGGGATCCATACGGGGTCTCCGCTACACGTGAACTATTAACATTAATAACCTGATTCCAGGACCGTCCCCATATCCCGTCCGGTATGGGCGTCAAAACCATAAACCTTAATACCCCGTCCGATATGAGGGTGAAACGAGCTGTCCCCATACCCCGTCCGGTATGGGTGCCAAAACACATAAGTCTCCATACCCTGTCCGATATGAGAGACCACGTTCCCGGTAGGGTTCCCTACGGATCCAGTCCGTCCACCATCTCCTAGGATATCTAGTCAGGTTGTCCACATTAT
>NW_019014665.1:1432072-1455695 GCF_000150535.2 Carica papaya | reverse complement strand
AAAACCTCTTTTACTAGCTTCCTGGTGGATTTACTCCATCATCACAAATGACTTTATTTAAAAAAGAAATCACATGATTCACATGCAATGCAATGTATGACAAAGCTCACTTTCTAAGATCAAATGATTTCCAAGAGAAACCAATCATAGTCCTCTTCTTTTTCTTTCTTCTGGTTCTTTCAGTGGAATTCTTCAAAACCCGGATTAGAAGAATTCATTTGCTTCAGATTTGGAGCAAAGATTATGAAAATGTAGCCATAGAAAACTTCATTTTCCACCCGCATTAATTTCCTCAGACTCCGGAACCAGTCAATATGCCGACCTGTTATAGGGGCATTAGCCGAGGTCCATTTTCCATGTCCATCAAACAAACAAAAACTAAAAAGCAAGTATGCAAAAGCAGGGGCAAAAAGACAATAGATTATCAACCTTACAAAATCACTGAAATTCAATAGCAGATTACCAGTCACACAGCCACAAATGTCTCATATCTCGAGGATAATGTGGACCCAGAATCATTCGGCCTTTTCTTCTCATGATATGTTACCCGAGCCAATAATTGAAGTTAATCCAGGCGCCCCCCACCCCCAACCATTCCCAATCACCCGGAGGTTTGAAGTTCATACATGTATGGCAACCTCCTGACTTTTCTTCTATTGCAATGGTTGACTCAGTGACCAAACCAGACTAAATCAAGTTTTTATACAGAACCTACCTGCCAGCATCTACGTCTTAGTCTCGTTTCTATAAATACCAATACAGCCCTGTACTTCAGTCCCAACCTGATATCCTCTCAACCTTCTCAATAGCAAAGCTTTCCTCTACCATGTTAGAAGGCAAGGCTATTGTTGACGAGACTGACATGCTTCAAACAATGCAGCATGATGCACTTCAATTGGCTGCAAAGGCTCTTGATTTATTTGAGGCCACTGAATCTACTGATATAGCCCGATTCATAAAAGAGGTGATCTTCAACTCCTGTATGTCATTATGATTATCTTGACTAAAATCATTTGTATAATTTGTACCTGATACCGCCTCGGATAATATGCTGTTTGTTTCTGTTTCAGGATTTTGATAGAGCATATGGACCTGGATGGCAGTGTGTGGTAGGCACAGATTTCGGTTCATTTGTGACCCACTGCCATGGCTGCTTCATCTACTTCTGCATTGGCAGCCTGGCAATCTTGCTTTTCAAGGGTGCAGTAAATCACACATGAAGGAAGAAGAACCTTATTCCCTGCTTCTCAGATTGTAAATCAATGAACTAATTTCTTTTATCCCTCTTGCTTTTCTCTATTGAGTAGCTTCATCAAAGAAAAAAAAAAAAAGGAACAGTACTGAAGAACAGCATCTCCGTGGACCTCCATCATACTTTTCACCTCCCAATCACATGAATATCAGACAACTGATGTCTGTTCATGGTTGTTCCATGAAGATCTAATGCTGAATCACATTAAAGAAAATATGTTACATACAGGTAATGATAAAACACAAATTGTAGAAAGCCAAAATACTAGCATATGCCAGACCTAGACCTGGAAAACACACAGGTCAGGTTGAACAAAAGTTGTATGCTTAGTCACCAAAATCCAGCCAATCAGGTTTCTAGGCTATATTCTATGAACATTTCAGATTTAGACAATAGGTAAAGTTGACTGTGAGGGTAAATTTACTAAAAATCCAAACCCAACCACTCTAGGGATTGGAGTAATGGCATCTGTGGAGCTATCCTTATGTTGGCTCTTGGAAAGTTTTGGAATTTGATGGAATGACAGGTCCAGATTAACTTTTCTTAGTACCAGAGATCAGAGAAGGTTACTAGATGCTGGCTTTCAGCAACTTTTGAAAGTGGTTGATAGGCAGGTTTATGTTGAATTTGGCTGGCTATCTATGAAAAGGTCATGAAGCTCAAAAGAAAAAATGAAGAATACATATGCAATGTGCATACACATAGTCCACAGGCTTAACCTACGAGGAGAAAAAGCTTCAGCATCGTCCATGGTCAATTAAGACTTTCTAACAGAAAATGGTAGGTCTCGGTCGACAGTAGTCCAGGACTAATCCTCCTCAGTCCATCCGAAACCAGAGAAACAACCTTCTCCAATCCCAAAGTTCAAATAAACCAGGAAAACAACTTGCATAAGAATCAAGATAAAGAACCATTATTGCTTCTTGTGCGTTTGGATTCTCACTAGATTAGGAGCCGTATCTATTGCTGTATCCATTGGACAGAGAGAGAGAGAGAGAGAGATAGAGAGATCACCTAGCATTATCAAACTTCAGAGAGTGAGCACTGAGGGTGGAGCATCTCTCCTTGGACCTGCAACAGAGCGATATACATACACTTTTTCCGCCTGATCATCACTCCCATTATCCTTTATTACCTCAACATTTAGCCTGGGCATCTTCCTTGCCAGGTTTCTACAGCCATTCACAGTTAAATTACATGCTGACATCCAAAGGAACCTCATAGACTCATACTTCTCCACACCAGAGAGTAATGCTGCATTTCCAAAGGGACAATCCCTGATCTCCAGTTTCCTTAATTTTGGGCAACCTTCTAGCACACATTGCATTCCCCAATCACTGCTGCCAGCAAATGCAACTGAAAGGGTTTCCAAGTTTTTCGCGTACTTCCCAATATACTCAAATGTCAGATCAGTTAAGAGACCTGAGACTGAAAGCCTCTGAAGTTTAGTACAGGTCTTAACCACAGCACCAAATGCCTCATCCATAGGTTCATTTGTTGTGTAATCTGGTTGACCTGGGTTCATTATGCATAGACGGAAATGAGTAAAATCAGGGCAGTTCTGCACAATGGTAGCAACAGCAGCATTAGTCATCTGGCGGCAAAAATAGAGGACGTAGTGGAGTCTTGGGCAGCCATAAGACACAGTAACAAACCCTGCTTCTGTTACACCATTGATTATTTCTTCACCAAAGGGGTCAGCTGGGAATACACGGAGTTCCTCGAGCAAAGGACAGTAGGCTCCGACAGCCTCCAGCCCTTTATCTTCTACTGTGTCTAGTACCTGTATCAGGAAAATGAATACAAGGTAGGGCCCAAAATGATAAATGCTTTGTAAACTTCATCATTGACACGTCCTTTGCATAGTTCAACATGACTTATCAAGATTTCCATAGAATTGTACTAGTGCAAATCTTTCAAGCATCTGTTAGTATAACGCAATATTACCACACTCATGAAAGCATCTAAAATTGCTATTCCAAGTACTTCTGGTGGATGAAAAAAAACACCCAAAAAAATTATGTATAACGTGTTTGATCACATAATCTGTGGCAGTATAATAAATGTGATGATCATGAGGAACATAGTCAAACCTACTGTGCATCTTATTCATGGTACAAAGTAACCAACCAACATAGAGATAGGACTGGGAGTAGAAGAAAGGCCAGTACATGCACCTCTGACTCAAGAAAGCAATATCTGTTTATATGCTAATGGAGAGAATAATAATTTCCCTTCATGGAGTATGGAGATAGCCAAGTAATATCATAAATAGGTTTCAGCCTCTCAACTTCTCAACATTTTGTAAAACTCTGATGAAGTTAACACAGTAACAGATAAATAAAGCTATCGATTCTAGAAATATAAAAATTATTAAGATTAGAAATTAACTGACTCACCCAAAGGCGCTGAAGATACGGACAGTGAGAGAGAAGATTGGCAAGTTCATCACTCTGCAATGCAGCATAGCTCAAGTTCAAAAATGTCAAATTTGCACAGGCAGGGTAAAGAACTGGAAGATATATTGCAGTAGCTTCCCATAGACCAGAAAGTGTATGCATATTCTTGAAATTACTGAAGGCACTTTCAAGATCTGCATACTGGTGTATTGTGAGCTCTTGTGAGAATGAACCAGTACCAAGCTCCACTAAGTGAGGAGCAAAAACAAGCAGCCTTTGTAGTTGTTCCAAACAAATACTCTTGTTAACCTTCAAAACCTTCATTGATTTGCACCTACTTACAAGCCTTTCAAGTGCATCAAAATTAACATCACTAGTCAAGTTAGCAAAATTTAGCACTTCCAATGATGTGAAGTTTTCTGGAAAACAGCTCAGCCAACTTCCATTTCTGTCATCAATGCCATTCTCCTGTATGTCGAGCTCAGTCAAGTTCCTGTGTTCGAGTTACAAGTCATAAATTTTTTTCCAGAAGTCAAGATGATAAGCAAATAGGAAAGGCCCTTCTTGAGCTGAACTAATTGAAAATCACGGGTTAGGTCCTACCAAGAAGATAACTTGTTTCCCCTACTAACCAAAGACACATATGTAGAACACGATGCTGAACTGGGTTAAATCAAGAAAATTCCTAATACCCCATGTTCATTACTAATTCACCTCAGTTAGCAAGATAGTCAAATGATTTTGGCAATCTCAACTCTTAGCAAATGTCATAAGGGTAGATTTCAATGATAGTTGTGCTTTTTTTCTATATGAAACTATTCCTCAATCTCTACAAATCCAAACTACTAGAAAGAACCAAATTTATTTGTCACACAATTAATAATTTGAAGACCCAGAAGCCAAAATCTTTTCTAAAATATCAAAGAGCAGAGATCCAGTTAAGTAATAGTGACAAAAACCCTGGATGAACAGAAACATTCAATAGTTACTCCATACTTTTCTTATGGTTTCTTTTTGTTTGTTTGTTTTTTTCTTTTTGCCGTCAATAATATTTCTCAATAAATTTGACTTCCACTGAAAAGAGGATAATCTGTGCGGCGATGAAATCGAGTATATGCCATCCATTAAATGCTCATTACAGGTCAAACGTCAAATCAGGAAAGGGACAGAAAAAGGAGCAAAGGAAGCACTTCTTTTCAAATTTTTTTTTTAAAGAATCAATACAATACTAAAGCCAACAGTTCAAAATTGCATCAAGGAAAACAGCTTAATCCAGTAACTTAATAACAAGCACTAAAGTTAACAACTTCTCTGTAGTGGATCTCTCATTCCCAAAAATCCCATTCGGGAAATCAAAAGAAAAACCACTGTGCAGTACTGAAACCACATTCAGTTGATGCAAATAAACAAAGATGAAATAGAAAGCTAAAAAAATGAACAGAAAATCGAAAGAAAACCCAGAAAATCTTAAAATCAGGAGACTAATCTTAGTGTAGAAAAAGGAAGGAAAAAAACTTACTTGCAATGAGTGGCAATGGCAGCAAGACCACTAGTACTGAACCCATCACAGCTGAAAAGCGAAAGAGCCTTGAAGTTGGGAAACGAGAGAGCCAAGAACTCCAAGCTCTCATCAGTTACAGTCATTCTCTTAAGCCTGAGCTCCTCAAGAAAAGGATACTTGGCCGCAAAAACCACGAGCCAGGCCTGAATATCCGCACCCCAGTTATCCGGCACCAGGTTGAAGTCTGAGAAACGCGGCTTCCCTTTGAGTGTGACGCTACGTATATTCGGAAAACGGCGAGTCACGATTTCGGGCGACACGGAGTAGCAGTTTCCAATGAACACATGGCATCTTGACCACCGCTCGGCGTTGTACCAGTCTTTGCACACCAGCGAGACAGAGCTCCGGTCCTTACTCGTTTTCAACAGAGACAGGAC
The DNA here is from genome assembly GCF_000150535.2 of Carica papaya. The sequence goes on along the minus strand of NW_019014665.1, from coordinate 1,450,106 downwards.
CCGCTCCAGCACCTCATCCGGGAATGGCAATGACCGGGTTGAGTCGCCCGAGTTGAACGAGTCCTTTGTTTTCTTAGAATCAGATTCCATACCCATATGATTTAAAGCTCAAAAGTTTGCAACTTTTAACCACCCATATAACAAATCAACAAGAATACAAAAAATGGTAAATGGGTTTTCTACTTCTTCTTCTCCAGAACTGAATCACTGTTTGAAAAAGAAAAAACAAAAAAGAAAATACCCAACACTTGAAACAAGTTATGGATTGAATAAACGAGAACCAAGCTAGCTATTACCCAAAGCTAGGCAGCTACCAGTACCTTCAGCTGGGAATGTTGTACCAAGGAGCTATATTCTTCCACTCTGGCGAGCTTCTATAGAGGAAGAGTACCAAAATGGAGTACCCAGAACCCGAAATAGAGATCCAAGCGAGATAGATAACCGAAGATTCGGGTCCAACCGAAGCCTGGGATCTCCTTGGAAACCGCTCCCTTTCTCTTTCTCTCTCTGTCTAAAGAGACTTTAGAGATCATGAAGAGCCAAAGTAGAAGTAAACACAGGCACTTGCGTATTATAGCCAAAAAAGAAAATAATTTTTTAATTATAATTATAAGTACGAAATATATAATTTGCAAGATTAATAATAATACTGTCTTTTATTTTTCTTCGTTGTACCTTTGATGAAGCTGACGGCAGACATCGATCAGAGAGAGAGAGAGAGAGAGAGAGAGAGAGAGGAGAGAGAGAGGAAGAAGAAAGGCCAGGGAGTTCGTAATCGTAAGCCCACCACCGCACCTAACCTGTGCCTTGATGCTTACTACGCACACCCTCTTATCTTTTGCCACGTGGACAGATTTCCCATTCATTTTGCGGTGCGCAGAGCGCTTATGGCGCATGCTAGCGCCACTCCCTTCCTGTTTTTCTTTTTTTTTTTTTTTTTTGTCTGGAACTGTAAAATTGAGTGGAGTAATTTTTGTTTAAATGATTGTAAAGTAAAAATAGTAATTTGCTTTTACTTTTTTTTTTTAACTTATCGATAAAGTTACTGATGTCGACGCGACGGTTCCTCCGAACTTTTACTTCTTACCACTAAATTCCTCAGTAACGGTTCCCGGCTATATCCAGGTTCTACGTTTTTATCTTCTTTTTTTTTTAAGAAAAAGACCGGTTTACCCCCATTTCACCGTGTAAAATACAATTTTTACCACAGTACTTATTTAAATTTTTATATAAATTATTGTTTTACTCCTTCAACTGTAAATTACGTTAGTGTTAGGTTAAAGATATTTATTACAATTTAATTTTCAAAACTTAATTTTTTATATTATTGATAAATTTTATTCAAAATAACATAAGTTTTTTATATTAATTTAAATATAAAAAGTAATTAAAATATATGTTCAACTCAACAAATAATTATGTTGAATATTAATTCATATTTAAATGTAAAAGTTATGTTACCAAAAATACAATAATTTAGTGTTTAAGATCATTGCATTTTATTTGAGTCTCATGAATTTTAAGTATATATTATCGATTAAAAGTAATGACTTTAATATTTGATTTATTAAATATTAAAATTTTATTCATTAATATGTCGATATAATTATAATGACTAAGTTAAATTTTATTTTAATAAATTATATTTTTTTTAACCAATAAAAAATATTTTGTAACGAATATGTTCTACTAATTAATATAATAACGACAAACTAACTATTTAAAAGAAAAATTATACGTATTTTAAACTATAATTTAAAAATATAACAAAACGTATAAGATGATGATAAAAAAAAAAACCCTAAAAATTTTTATTTTAGTGTTAATTTGAAAACAATAATTTGATTATTGTAACGGCCCCGGAATTTCATAATGGAATGTATATTAAAAATATCAAATGCGGAAGCGAAGTCAAAAATTCGATTAACATCCCTTACACTAAAACAAAAAACGTGCTCACAATATAAAAGATTAAACTACCTAAATGAGAAACTTGAAAGTAAAAGCTACAAATATGACTATGGAGTCTTTAGGCGTCCCCTTCGTCGTCCTCCTGCGGAACCGGCTCGGGAACAATGTCTTCCTGATCTGAAATGATTAAATAAGGAATGATCTACACTAGCCCAGTAAGGACATCACGATATCTCACCGTCACGGAGGTAAAGGTGGGTAGAAAACACAAAAAGACCAATGGAGCATAATTTACAACAAAATCTTTTATCAATAAGGTCCTTGCGATGAAACAACCCTAGGACCCTTGGGGGGCCAAAACATTACGGAAAACCGAAGCTTATCGGTGGCGGTGCTCTCGGGTGTGGCGGCTCTCTGGTGAGGTTCGTGTTTTGGTGATTCGGCTCCGATCAACCTGTAGAGAAAAGAATGGTGATCACGGTGATATAAAAATTGCATCAAACGGAGGCCGGGAAGGGCCTCATCAGAGGCAAAAACCGAGGAGGGGCGCGGCGGCGCAGCTGGGTTTCGGCCGTGTTTTCCAGCCGTTTGGCCGGGATTTTGGCTCCGATTTGGCCACAGGAGAAATCAGTGTGGAAAAACGAGTCGGGAGTATGAAATTTACCTCGATCGGCGGTTGGAAATCTCCCCGGTGCGGTGGCGGGTGGCGGCGGCCGGCGTCTCCGACGTCTGGTTCGTCTTCTCCGGCGAGGGCAGGCGGCTAGGGTTTTTGTGGTCAGGTATGGGGGTTCTATTTATACCCTTTTGCCTTTTGATCTCAGCCGTCCATTTTGATTTAATTTGGGCCGTCTGTTTTTGAAACATTTACCATTCACTTATCTCGGTGAAATTCATAAGTAAATATACGAAAACAATAACATCATCATCGTCATGAAATCATATATAAACTGTATAACGTAATACTTATCAAGCTTTTCGTAATTCAATCGTTATACAATATATTTTCCTCATTTACCAGCCCACTAGTATCCATGGGGATCCATAGGGGTCCCGTTACCCGTTAACCCTTAACACTTGAAATCATATTCCAGGGTCGTCCCCATACCCCGTCCGGTATGGGCGCCAAAATTATAAACCTCATTACCCCGTCCGGTATGAGGGTGAAACGGGCCGTCCCCATACCCCGTCCGGTATGGGAGACCACAATCCCGGTAGGGTTTCCTACGGACCCGGTCCGTCCACCATCTCCCAGGATATATAGTCAGGTTGACCACATTATACAATTACCCATTTACATAATCTTTCATTCTCTTTTTCCCTCAGTCAGCATTATCAATACACATACAAACAAGCAAGACGATAATTTATGCCAAACAGACAACATACAGTATCAATATCCCAATCATTCAATCCATAATCAGTAAAATAGTAAAATATGCACACGAAACTATAAAATGAAAACATCAAACCTCATGCTGCATTTAAAACTGTAAAACAGGCCAAATAACAGTTAACCGACAAACACACTAGACTCGGGCTCCATTAGCGACCTTAAGCAATTTCACACATTCATTGATTCATGAAATACCGTTTTATCATTTATTGAACTTTAAGACCGTGATAGGAAATAGGGTGATGGGTCCTTACACGTTTTCGGGGTCCAAACACGGCTTCACAGTGCGCCTACAGGCTGTCCCCAATTTTCCCTGAATTTTTTTCGGGGAACTGAAACGCACTACTGGTACCTGCACGTGTTCCAAAAAATCTCAAATTAGCCCAAGCCCCTTTCGGCCATATCGAACTCCGGCACGGCGGCTCCGCCGTGCTCCGGCGACGGCGGTTCGCCTCGGGTTGGCCGTTTTCGGCCATTTCCGGCCGAATTCAGCCACACTCGCATTGGTTCCTGCGATAAAATAACCCTACGGCCCTCGGGGGGCCGAAAATTTACAAAAAACCGAAGCTTACCGGCGGCGGTGCTCTCGGGTGCGGTGGCTCTCCGGTGAAGTTCGTGTTTTGGTGATTCGGCTCCGATCAACCTGTAGAGAAAAGAATGGTGATCACGGTGATATAAAAATTACATTAAACGGAGGCCGGGAAGGGCCTCATCAGAGGCAAAAACTGAGGAAAATCAGCGTAGAAAAACGAGTCGGGGGTATGAAATTTACCTCGATCGGCGGTCGGAAATCCCTCCGGTGCGGCGGCGGGTGGCGGCGGCCGGCTTCTGGTTCGTCTTCTCCGGCGAGGGCAGGCGGCTAGGGTTTGGGGTCTGGTGTGGGGGTCTTATTTATACCCTTTTGCCTTTTGATCTCAGCCGTCCATTTTGATTTAATCTGGGCCATCCGATCGCGCGCACGCGGATCGCCAACGTGGCCCGTCCCCGGTCGACGTGGTTTTGCCACGTGGCAGGTCCTGGTTGGCCAGGATTGCTTACTGGGTCTGCTGACGTGGTTGCTGACGTAGCGCACACGTTTTTTTTTTTTTTTTTCTTCAATTTCCCGGGCGCTACAATTATCATATAGTTTTATGTCTTAAAATCCTAACAATAATGCTTCATGATGATTTACATAATTGGATGTCTTGACTTGAAAGCTTAAAAAATGTCATAAATCATTTCCACCAAACAAATAAAAATTAAAATGCTCTCATAAAGGAAAAATGGTGAGTCAAACTCTATAATTTGATGCTACCCTTTTAATTTCTTGTTTGCTTTCTTCAATAAATTTTTCTCATTAGACATAAAAGTCACAAGTCTTTCATTTCCAAATAATTTTTCCTTTGGGTTTTTGAGTCAAATCCCAAATTTTATTTATTTATTCATTTTCAATTAGTTCATGTAAATTTTAATTTTATATTGGTTTTTTATTTGAGTTATATCAAATTTTTATCTTTTAACTTATTGAAAAGTCTAAATTATAAATATATATATATATATACATATGAAGCTGAATAGAAAAAATTGTAAACAAAATTGGGTTTGGTGTTAGATATTATTAGTTTGCAAAATTGCATTATTACTAGAATATTCCCTTTTGGTTCTATTTCCTAAACATGTATTTATGTTTACAAATTTGCATTATTCAATTATTTTATCAAAAATTTAAACAAACATTATAAATTGCATGATTGATAGGGAATTTTTATGGGTAATAATTATTTTTTCAAAATAAAATATATTAATCAATTATATTCAAAAACTTAAAATTTGATTGATTATGATTTTTTAAATATAAAATGAAAAAGTTAGGTGGGATGGTTACCTAAGTAAGAAAATCTGACCCTACGAGATGTTCATTTTATTCGAGTATGTTATGATTTGATCGGAGAAAACTCAATTTAGTTATTGTACATTTATCAACATATTAATTAATTATATTTTTAACCTCACACAGTTAAATATTATAAGTTGGTACCATCAACTTATGATATAATTGAAAATTCTATACTTTTGCAAATGAAATCTTAGACATTATCAGTTTATAATATATTTATAAAATATCGAATTTTATATTTTTATAAAATTTTAAATTTATGATGTTTAAATAAAATATAAAAATATTAATCATTAAATTAATATATAAGTGGTAATTTAAAGAAAAGAGATTGAATGTGAAGTCAGAAAGAATAGTATATGATACTAAATGTGTAGATAGATGATAAACTATACACACATATATATATATATAAATATATGTCATATAATTTTTGTGAATATACATAAAACTAAAATTTAAACATGTATAAAAGTGGGGCTTTAAATATGAAGGATCCACGTCAGAGTTGAAATAAAATAATTGGAAGAACAGTTGTTTTAATAAATGCAATAGGGGGCATATCAATTGAGTGCTCATGTGACCAGACACTGTCGTGGGCCCCGCATGTTCCTTTGCGGCACCCCCTCCCTATCCACGTGGCAATTCCAACTCATCAAAATTATTTCATTTAAATTTAATTAAAAACATATTATTTTAATTTTACATAAAAATTTATCTTTTTTATTAAAATTTATATATTATTAATTTTTTTAAAAATAATAAAAAACCAAAATGACCGTTAAGAATTATTTTTAATTGATACATATTACATTAAATATTACAACCTTATATTATACAGATATTTTTTAAAAGGTATGTATAAAATTAATTAATTTGGAATATGATTATTAAAAAAATGAAAATAATTTTAGAATGAAAAAGTGATGAATAGAACACAGCTTGCTCATGTTAGGTCGGGTTTTTTTTTTTATTTATTTATTTAAATATTGAATGCTTTGTGTCAAAAGGATCACGCCACATACTCATCACAGATTTGCACATGCAATGCACCATCCATAAGTTCATTAAAAAGATGCATGCATACATACATATATATATATATATGTGTGTGTATATATGTGAGGTTATATAAATTCTAATAAGAGTATAAATCTAAGTTGTTAATTTTCAAAATTAGCATTTTAATAAAATTCAGATATGATGTGATGTTGTGTATTGTTAAAATTCATTTATTTAATATTAAATAATTTTATAAATTTAAGATTTACTTATTTTTTATGTTTTAAATATATTTTAATATGTCAATAATTAAATTTAATATATGCTTATCTTCATAGTAAATATTTTTACTATTAAAATTAATTAATTAATTAATAACCCTCTTAAGATAATAAATTTAAAAACATATTGAAGTCAGATTATAAAATAACCAAGATAATAACGTGATAAAATTAAAAATTACCCATTTAAAGATAATAAAACTAATTTATACTGATTCAACTAATTAAGTAATTAATAAGATTAATTGTGCTAATTATATAGATTAAAATAGAATTGAAGGTATATATACTTATCCCTTGTTAGAATAGACCTGAAGTTTTTGGTCTCCTAAAGGTCAAGAAGCCCATGTTCCACCAACCACCTAATTTCTCAATTGTCCACATCATCATGAAAGAACTTATCTTGGGGGACTTACACGTGGAATTTGAGGTTGAAGATCAATTTTTTTTTTTTGTTGGGGCTTTGACTTTTGATGGTTTTTAGATTTAGGGTTTTCTTCTCTTTTATATTTTATGCATAAACATATATGAATTGGATTGATTTTCGGAAAAGCTTACATGTGAGGATGATGATGGGACTTTGTTGGCATATGTTAAGTTTGTGTGTAAGTATTTGTGTATGTACGTGTGTGTGTGTATATATATATATATATATATGTACCTGTTGGGTGTTTGTATTGATTAAATCCGAATTGCTCCAAAAAAATTAAAAAAAAAACAAGTTTTAGTTGGGACATTGTGTTGGGTAATTTTACCTACTTGTTTCCTAACTAATTTTGACAGAAATTTGTCCAAATTCAATTGCTTATTCTTTGGGATGCCAACAAATTTCTCTATCTTGGATGGAATTGCAATGTGGGATTGATAATGCTTTTGGCTTTTGGTTGGTTAAAAAATAATAATAATTTGGTTGAAGTTAACCAATGATTCGAATATAAATGAAATTCATATATTTTCAATTGTTAGGTAGAATTTGCATGTTAATAATAGTATAATCAATATTTTAATAAAGGAAATAACACTCCAAAAACATATGCATACATAAGAGTTATATTTGAATTGTATAAATTGAGAGTTATATATTATTTGCTAATTTCTACATCAATATTTATATTACAAATTCAATAAAATGTCAACTATGCATCATATAATAAAGGAAAATGAATTAAAATGATTGTAGTAAATCACAAGAGAAATTATAGCTATAAACTTGGATAATTGGCCTAAAATCATATCATAATTGAATCCCGAAATTATTATTACGATCGTTATCTCAAAATTATAATTTTTATTTATAATATAAAAGACACAATTTAATTTAAACTTACAATTTTCTTTTTTTTTTTAAAATGCGCATAATTCAGACCCGGACATAATTCATAAAAACGAGTAGTAATATCAACCATATAATTAAGAGAATTTATAATGAGTTGATTTAAATCTCCTCTGTCTTGAGAAAAGTTGAAGCACGGATGACACACTGAATTGGTAGGGAAAGAAAACTTGAAAGCTTAAAAGAAAGTGAAGAGAAGAAGACAAGAAGGGAAGAAGATGATTTGGCAACTGAACAATTTATGATATATATATATATATATATATATTTTGTCAAGAAAAATTCATCATATATTCTCAAACAACAAATAAACTTAAAAAAATTTCATAAATATAATTAGATATAATTTAAGTGTTATTTCCATACTTTTTTAATAAAAATTTAAAATAAATGAATACAATTGTAGCATTAAAACTGGTTAACCCACAAAGTCCACCATTCAAAAAATTCAGACAAACTGAATCTGCATACAAAACTTATTCTGATTGATAGATAAAAAAATTTTCCAAAAATAAAAAAAGGAGGTAAACTATATTGGGTGTGTAACTCACTGTAAAGGCTTTATTTGGCTCAAATTCGACTTGAATCCCTCCCGAAGATAAAACGCCTTGTCCAATCTGAGATCACTAATGCTCTTGTGCGCCAGCTCACTTGCTTGCTGAATTCCCAAACACAGAATTTAGAGAGTCAGCTCATCTAGCTTTTTACCAGAGGAAACTTAATACAACTGCACTGTTATGTCTACTTCGATAAAATCAAGAATAATGTGGTACACAAAGCCATTAATTTTGTGTGTGTGTAAACTCATAATAATTTCATGATTTAGTGACGGATAATTTCAAAAGAAAAGGCACTCAGGAGAACAGAATTATAAGTTATTACCTCGCATAGACAGAATACCAAAGCCACTGCGTACTGCGGCCAATCGAAATCCAATCTCCAGGAAGCTGCGCTGCTGTTTGCTCTCCTCCTAATGGAGCAAATTGTCCAAGATGCTTGTACCTGAAAAGACAATCATTTTAAACAGTGTTAAAGCATCATCTTAAAAAATTAACGTTCAAATATGTTGGACACCCTATGAGAAGAATCCTTTTTGCCGTTTGAGCAATGGCAGATAGAACTCAGCCTTGGATTATTTTAACCACCACATCTCAATTAAGGAGCTCTTCTATTAATGACATTAAGAAAGAGATTCAACAAAGAACTCTGATAATATAATCACCTATATAAAGCAGCAATTGTAATATATAAACGTTGGAGCTAGCCTAATCGAAATCCTAACTGCAAACCATCCCACTTGAATGAATGTCAAGCTAACATCAGGAAAATATTGATACATATCAAAGACATGTAGACTTCTAGTGTCTGTTAAACTTGTACCTGAAGGGATGAAACCGATGGCGACCTTCTCCCCTGAACCTTAAAGGACCTTCCGGATTTTTTTCACACTCCTCCATTCGGTTGAAACATCTAGCAAGGTAGACACCTTGCTGAGCTGCAACCTGAGACAGGAAATGGAGGGATACAAAATGAGATACTCCTTTGAATATATATTATTCGCTAATCACTCTATATTATAATGAAAACAATGAAAAACCTGTGCTGTGGCTGGAAGATGCTTCATCTCATAATCAACTTGAGAAAGAGCTGATTTAAATTCTTCGATGTTCAACTCAATAGATTCTTTTGCAACATCCCCTTTTGCTTCCTTTAAAAGATCAGTGATATCCCTCATGGGCTTGTTCTTCAAGTAAAGCTCCACTTGAGGGTATCTTTCACAAATATCATCAATGACTTCTTGAAACTCTTTCACCGTGAGTGTTCCAGACTTGTCTTTGTCTGCCTTGCTAAATATTGCGGAAATATCTTCCTAAAATTTGATTGGACATAAATGAAAGACGCCATAGTTTATTAATCCACATAAATTTTAGGCATATAAAGAATTTCCACAAGTGTGATACTCAAAAGTTATCAGTTCTTTCACTAACCAAAAGAAATATTTTTTTAAAAAAGAAAAGCAGTCAGTTCTCCTCTATAGAGCATTACGGTTTTTTCCTCTCGTACTGCAATCACCTAGATAACAACGTCTATTTTCGGAGCCGAAACTTCATTCAATAAAGCAGAGGAGAGTATACAGCTGATTAACGATTTGAAAAAGGAAACAAAGAAAAGTGGTACCATGACTCTGCGTTGGTTAATTGTTGCACAGTCGCCAAGTGCATAAATGCTATCAGTTCCTTCTACTCGTAGCCATTCGTCAGTTGCTAAAACCCGTCTACTCCCCTGTTGAAGTGTATATATAATGAATAACACAAGAATAACAGATCTGATTGTTGTGAATAGAACTGAAAAAAAAATGATTATTAAAGGAAACAAAAACTCAAGATGATTGGTCCAGGAGTAAAAAACCTGACCAATTTGCTTCATAAAATCTTTAATTACTGGGCGGGTTCCAATACCAGTTGACCAGACAATCATTCCGTATGGTATAGAAGATAGCTCCCCATTTCCTTTCGTTTTAGCAGAAATTTCCTTATCAGTCACCTTAACCACCATGGAGCCTAACTTCACGTCAATACCATCTCTTTTGAACTTCTGTTCAGCAAAATCTGTGATTCTTTTGTCAAACCTATGAAGAAAAACATCTGCTTATGAACAAACTTCAATTTAAGATGCATTCACGAGCTTGCAGTTGATTCCATGAACACTACTTTCCATATACCAACTAACTAGGAACAAAAGCATCTTATTCCTTCAGCTGTAATAATACACATTCAAGCAATCTTTTCTTTGTGGAAAGTTTCCATTTCAGATATCCAAAATAACCTCATTAATTTATGATCAAGATAAATCACTGGCACAACATGCAAATCAAAAAACTCAAAACTGGATTCCAAGAGTAACTTGCTTACATTTCTAAAATTATTTATTCAGCAGCCGTCAATCTCCTAAAAAACAAGTCTCAGGTGCTCAAATTTCAAAAATCATAAACTTACGTTAGAATTTGCAACCAACTTTAGTTTCTGGTCTTCAATCTCACGGTAACACGAGTGATAATTGTAAAACAGCAATCAACTATACAAGCTTCTATATGTGGTGCAGTGTTATTCATTTATTTACGACCCCAAATCCATGCATGACCTGAAAACACTTGGATCTACTATAAGTACCTAAAACTAATATCAGAAAGCCTACTTAAGCATTGTTCTTAAAATTCATGATTTCACGAAATTCATGCTTCCAGATAATCTAGGCAAGACAGTATTATCAACGTTTTTCAACAGAAAATTCTGTCACTATTTGATTATAAGTTTAGGACCATAAATGCATTCAGAATCACTTTCAGAAAGAAATATGCTGAGAGAAAGTTCAAACATGCTAAACAGGAAAAGAAAGAGAAGAGTTCTATGGTACATCCGATGTATGGAATAACATAAAAAACAAAATGAAACTAAAAAATAGAAGGTTGATATTTCATTATCTTACATGCTCAAAATATGATCAGCTGCCTCGAGAATTGTTATCCTAGCTAAATCCTTAACCATCGGATAGAGGTTAACCAAATCCTCATTGACAAAATCATGAAGCTCTGCAGCAAACTCCACGCCTGTCGGGCCTCCCCCAACAACCACGAAATGAAGAATCTTCTTTCTCTCGTCATCACTTAGTTCTGGTAAGCTTGCCTTCTCAAAAGAATCAATAACAGTTCTACGAATTTCCTGTGCATCTTCAACTTCCTGCATAAGAAAGCATATCTCTCTGATGGGAAAATGACAGCGATGTGGCAAGCTAAAAGCCAGTTAAACCTCCCAAGAATTTACCTTTAAGAAATGGCAATTCTCCTCCACGCCAGGAATATTGAATGTGTTAGACTGAGCTCCAATTGCAATGATAAGATAATCATAGTCCACAGCAAATTCTTTTTTCCCATTCGAATCCATGCCTTGCTTAGATTGACAATAAACTTTCTTGTTCTGTTCATCAATCTTGACACACTCAGCTTCCCAGTAACTAACATCAACATTTTTCTGCCGGAGAAACAAGGAAAATTTACCTGTTAACGTCGGAAACACTTAAAAGGATACTGATTGGTCATTGAACTTTTTAATGGCGTACCATCTCCTTTTACCTTCTTGACAATGTTCCGAATTGGTTCAACAATGCTTCGAGCTTCCACTGTACCACATGTAACACTAGGCAGCAAAGGGGTGAATGCAAAGTAATTACGAGGTGATATAACCTGAACTTCATATGAAGGACTGTTTAAGTTCCTCAAGAAACTAGTTCCAGCCCAGCCACTTCCAAGCACCACAACCTTCCTTTTCTTGGTTTCACCTTCATCAGCAGCAACCACATGGCGGCCAGTAGGTGTATTTGAATCTGAATAAGCTGCATCTGAATAAGCTATAAGGCTCCCACCACTGTAGCAATAAGAGAAAAGAGTTTTGTGCATTAAATTCTTCAACTTTTAAAAGTTGAACCAAAATGGCAGGCAAATCAATACTGGAGATTTTCCACTTTTTAAATCAACAAGAAAATATAAAAATTATCAAGCTTTAGGTTGGCTAAAAGATGCACTATTCTGCGTTAAAATGTCAAGTTTCCCATTTCTGTTTTCACATAACCGCGTTCATATTTAAGTTTTCAACTGATACGCTTGCAAAAAATGAATCTATCTTTAACATCGATTTGAGCAGAGCAATCACCAAATAAAAGAGCATCAAAACCCCAACAACACTGAAAGATTATCTAATTAATCAAGAATCCACTGATACAGATCTATCATCATCACAGTAAATCACCTAACTCACCCCAAAAATAGAAAGTAGATCTTCTAATCCATATCGCTATTGCAGCTCAAGTTTCATTCCTTCACAATGTTCTGCAAACATGCTGTATGAAACGTAGATAAACTAGCAAACACGAGTTCAGCAAAGACTGATTTAAATCAACAAGTTGGTTCTTTTTTCTGGATGCAATATAAGTTTTCATTCGTCATGTAACTTCGAAGTATCTTAAACAGATCCGAACACAGCAAATCCAATAAACGTCCTAGTTCAAGTTTAAATTGGAATTCAGCTTATTGTGTGCTTATGTGTGTGTGCGGAGTCGATAAATCTCCGTATCAAGAATATGACTACATCAAAATATAGCATAAGGGTGTGATTCAAAAAATGTTAGTACTAGTAAACTATATCTTATCGAATACGAATTATTAAAACATGAAGTGAACCGAGCTTTGGAAGAACAAAACTAGCTAAATAATAGAAGACTAAGATTTAGCTAGTGCACGTAAATTTGAATCCAAAATTATACAGAAACAAATGAAAATATATGGAGAGAAAAAAATTAGCGAAATGTAAATACAAAGAAGAATCAGTCATAGAATCAAACACCTTCTTTCTAAAGCTAAATTACGTAGACGATAGAGTAATTGAAGAAAATAAAAGTAAAGGAATGACGAAAGAAGATTTGAAAAAAAAAAAAAAAAAAAAACAGAGCTCATTCGGAAAACAAAATAGAGAGAAAAGAGAGCACATGAAAGAGAATAGAAAATATGATACCTGACAGTGGAGACGACAATTAGATGCGAAAGCGAAGGATAATCGTGGAAAGCTCTAGAAACCTTCTGGAAGAAGCTAAAACTTCTCATTTTCGCTTCGAAGAATTTCAAGTACGGAGATCTATGTTGCTACAAGCTTAAATAGAGGAAGAATTGTAGAGCAGAGCAGCAAAAAACATTGAAATTGAAAACGAAATGTTTGATGAACTGGTTTGTTCCAGAGAAAGAGAGAGAGACGTGAGGTTGTGTAGTTAATTAGGTAAGCTGCCATGTGAGCAAACGAGTCAAAATGAATAAAGAAGCCAAGGAAGTGGGAGGACGGAGAGAGAAATGAAAAAGAAAAAACGAGATCCACGCTGTCTGAGTTTTCAATGACTTGGCGCCTAAGGTTGAGCCACACGTATCTATTAGCTGTTATATATATATTAGCTCATTAATTTCATTTAATTAAAAATAGTATTTTATAGAGAATTTTCAGTAATTAACGGTTGATTAATTAAAGCTTGTCGGAATTTATTTTACTTATAAATATAATAATAAATTATAATTATAATTTACTTTAATTATTATAGTTATATTAATATATTAATAAATTAAATTTTTTATTTAAATAAATTATGTATTATATATATTTTTAATAAAATTTAAATTCGTAATATTTAAATAAAATATTAAAATTTTAATCATTAATAAATTTAACTAATAAATTCCTATATTATCACTCACATGAAAGTATTATATGCAACTCCTTGCAATGATTACTGAAGAGTAAAAGGAAATCACTATAAATAAATAAATTTAAGAGCATTTGGTGCACATAACATGATATTTTATTATATAGTTAGCTATATTAATGATTAAAATTAATTATAATTTTAATTAATCTTCCTAAAGTTTCTCCCAATAGCTATAAGAAAATGTAACATTACTTCACATATCTTTCACCAATTCACACCAAAACTTATAAATTACTTGCAACACATCTAAATTTAATATTTTCCATCCAACTATTTTATCGAATTATATTAGCTGTCAACATTTAGATTATAACTATCAGATTAAATCCACACTGATGTAAGTGAATATCGAATATTTTGTAAATATTATTGAAATCTTCTATAGTAAGATTATTGATTATTGTTGAATGTTTTCTTACTCAATCAAAAGCTTTTCTAAAATGTCCATTGCATGCTATATATATATATATATGTGTGTGTAACTATTCAAGCAATAAATTATAGTAGAATTTTTTTTTTTATTATAGTATCAGAACAATTGCTTCAGTTGCTGTAGAACTTCAATGAATATGCTTCCTTATTACCGAACTTGGTGTCTCGATTAGCTCTCCACCGATATTATACAATAACAACATTAGTGTAACATATCTATACGTCGACCCAGTCTTCTATTTTCACACGAAACATCTCACTCTAAACTATCATTTTATTTGAGAACTAGTACAAAATGATAGTTTTTGGGTATCCCATGTTTTATTTGCAGATCAACTGGCTGATGCATTCACCAAATTATTATCTTGGTATTACTAAACTTACTTTCTCTTGGTATTCTTAAACTTACTTTCTCGTTATGATAACTCAAAATGACCTATCACACTTTAAATGATAAATATTTCATTTGATATAGTCTAACTTCACATATTTTAAGTACTTAAAATACTTTTTAATATTTTAAAATTTTTAATAGGTAAAAATATTTGGACTCAACGTGACTAATAAGTTTTGATTATGTGACATGCATAGAAAAAACAGTAATATATTTAATAAAATATGAATATAATAATATTGTATGAGAATTATAATTATATTAACATTTGGTTCGTAATTTGAAATTATTATTTACTTCAATAATATTAAAGGTAATAAAAAAAATTATAATAAAATTGAAAAACCTACTGTAACTATATTTATTAAATCTGATATTAAAAAAAAAAAAAGTAACGAAGGCATGCATACAGTATAAAATTTAAGTTCATACATACACCATCCGACCCGGCTAACCCGGCATCCAAACGACAAAACCTCGTGTCGTTTAATCAGAGGAATTCCTTTTTTTTTTTTTAATCAAAAGGAAGGAAATATTAGTCATTTCACACATGCAATTTAAATATATTGATTTAGCAATTAATTATTGATTTAAAAAGTCACTAATTGTTGTTAAAGTCATTAATTGTACCTTTGGCATCGGTGAAGTACAACGGTAAACCATCAAAACATTCCAAACCCAAAACCCTAGAAAACCCTCAGATCTCTCCTTTCCAATCTCACTAATTAGTATTAATTATAACAATCCCACTAATTAATCAATTACTCACACTCATTTAAAGTTAATCCACATAGAACCCGTCCTAATCGTCTCGCTGGGAAACTACGGTGTCTTCGCCGGAGATATGTCTATCTCAATCAGATTCTCTTCATCTCCATGAAAATCCAAATCCCTCTGCTTCGTGTCATGCTTATCTCCGCGATCGAGCGCTATCTCGATTAACTCTTCTCTATCTTCGTCTTCCCAATGGAAGCCGACCCGCTCCGGCGCAGTCCAGTCTCCGATAACCGGAAAATCCGAGTCAGATGACGAATCCGAATCGGTTTCCGGATAATAAAGCGACAACGACGGGTAAATCTCAAACCGGGTCGAAAATTCCTCTTCCGGGTTTGAAGAATCTCCTCCTCCATCATCTTCGTCTTCGTACACTTCGTATATGACCTCTAATGGAGCTCTGACGTTCCACTGAACGAATGTTTGCTCGAAAATCGGGTACTGGTTAAATCCCAAATCGGGTTCGCCTTCCTTTTCTGTTTTGCATGCGGTCCATTCAAGGTCTTGAGGAAGTGAGAAATGGTATATATCGGGTTTTGTATCGGGTTCTGTTATTCCCCTTGTATCACTAACTCGATTGGGTTCGATGTTCCGTTTGGTGTCGGTTCGGGTTCCGAACCGTTGGGTTGCACCGAGACGGAGGAGGGAGAGCAAGAGGAGTCCGGTGATGGTGAGAACCGGAGAGAAAATGATGGAAAAGAAAATGCGAGGAGGAAAATAGAGAAGAAGAAGAATATACAGAGTGACTATACAAGAGAAAAGAGGATCTGATGATAGAGATGAGAGATGGGTAAGTGATTTGAAAGAAGCCTCCATGATTTGAAAGAAAAACAACCAATTAACAGAGTTCAATTCCCATTGAATCCCATTTTCTTCCATTCCAAACAAGAAAAGAAAAAGGAAAATGTAACTAGAAAGACCAAAACAAAACAACCCATCGGAGAGAATCGGAATTGAACCCAATTAACCTCCATAACCTGAATCCTGAAACAATCAAATGGAAACCCATTAGAGATAACGAAATATGAATTGAACCCAAAAAGGAGTAAACAAGAGAAGAAGGTAGAAATGAGAGACTGGTCTGATGGGGGGGTTTATGTAGCTTTTTGAAGGAATGCGTGAGAGCAAGGCATGGAATATGAAGAATGATGATGATGATGACGAAGGTGGTGATGGTGGAATTGAATTTTCACTGTTGAATTACCGAGACAAATCTTTTTACCTAACAAAATCTACAAGAAGAAATCACTTTTATGGTCTCAATCAATGTATTAAGCCTGGTAATATTTACGAGATTCGATGTTTTATAGAAATTAGAGGGGCATGCATTCTAATTTTCGAGAATTCAACCAAGTGTTATATACATATATAGATAGATATTCTGGAATTGTCTTTTATTTATAAAAATTTGTATGATCGGATTTGCATAATCATATACTAATAATTTTTGTTCCTTCCTCTTATATATATATATATATATATATATATATATGTTAGAAGGATATTTTGCCTCGTTCACAAAAAATTATTTTTTAATTTTTCACGATAGATATACTTTGTTTTTGTAAATCATGAACTATAAAAGGAATAATATCTAAAAATCACTTTACAGCTTTCATAGTTGTATGGTGATGTACAAATAGATTTTTTCAATTGTAATAATATGTAAAATCCGCTACCATCATTATATTAATTTAACCAATTCATTAAAAATCATGTTAATTTAATTCTATTATTATTCTTTTGGATAAAACAAAATCATTTTAATTTTAACATGTTTGGTGCGTAACACTTTTGATAATACACAAACTAATACGTCTTCACATTCTTCACTAGCAAGTTATAGTTTTGAAAACTATAAATAAATATATATATATATATATTAAAATAATACATAATTTTTTTTTAAAAATATATATTTTCAAATGTGATATATAATTGAAAGAAACATGGGTTTTTTATGTTAGTTAAATTAAGCTATATATGTTTAGAATAAATAAATATTTTGTAAAAATCATTAAAATTCACACCAAATTCAATAAAAATTATATAAATTTATTACTAAAATAATATATTCAAAATTTTAATTAGTTTATATATATATATATAAAGGATTACTTACAAATAAAACAGTAATTACAGGAGAAATATCAAAATCAAGTGAGCTTATTTGGTAGTAGGGAAAATAAATTAACAAGTCACATTTAGTGCGTAAAGCACTCCATGGTAGGGAGAACAAGTGTTACATCACATATATTTAGTGCATAAAGCACTTCATGCATATACATATATATATATATATATATATATATATGTATGTATGTACATATAGCTTGGT
>NW_019014665.1:1310254-1340099 GCF_000150535.2 Carica papaya | reverse complement strand
GTAACCAAATGATATTTTAATTTCATGTATAAAATTGGTAATTCTTTCTTTTTAACCTACTTACTGGTACCCCTAAGGGTCCATAGGGATGTCCCTCCCACACGGGAACCCAATATTCAGATTTATCAATTAACCGGTCGTCCCATACCCTATCCAGTAATGAGTGCCAAACATTCAATCATCTCAATATCTCGTCCGGTATGAAGGTGAACCATATCTCCCAAACCCTTCTAGTATGAGATTTTCTAACCCTGTTCGACTGGGGTAACGTTCATGATAGGGTTTCTTATGTACTAGGCCCGTCTGTCCTTTCCCAGGATACTCAGTAAATCTTTCACATAAAGATCCTCATTAACAAAATAACCACCAAGCGTATACCAATATCTCATTTCATATTCACAGATTAATTAAATGACATTTATATAAACAATATAATTTCATACCTCAATAACCAAGAAACGTACTCATGGCCTTTATTTTTAATCAGTCAATTGGATCAAGAAAGTAACGATTAGACATTCAATAAATGAGAAAATAATTATAAACAATAATTAAGGCACATGACGGGATAATAATTAATTTAAGCAGCATAGGAAAATGAATATGCAACACAGATAAACTAGGACAAATATAAACTTACCGATTCCGGTTCCACTAATGACCTGTAATTATTTTTAGAATTTTTTTAATTTTTCACAAAACAAAACATTATTGATTATTAAGCCTTAATTTACCGTAACAGAGAATATGGTGAGATATTCTTATCTAGATTAGTGTTTTGAAATGCCAAACTATCTACTACATCTCCTAGTAGGTCTCGAGTTTTCTGAATTTTTCCTACAAAAATTAAAATACTCATCACGTACATAAAAGTACCTCTAAAAATACAAAATCGATGTTGAAAATCCTTTTCAACCAATTTTAGGGTTTCGGCATGGCGCTGCCACCGTGCTCTGTTGCTGGCTCCACCGCCCATGGTAGTGGTTTGCCTCGGCCTAACCAGTTTTGGCTGGTTTTGGCCTGTTTTACACATATCCCTACAGAAAAATACATTAGGAGGACTCGATTGGCTAGAAAATAAAAAAAATTGAACTTACCAACGGGGGAGTCTCTGAGTGCGGCAGCTCCACCGGTTCTCGTTCGTGGTTGGAGTTTGTTCTTTAGCTAACCTGCACAGAAAAAGACGGTGAACACAATGGTCGAAAAATTGTGTGAAATGGAAAACGGGAAGGAGTTCATTAGTGATGATTAGGATTTTGATAACGGCGGCTCTGCCATGCTTTGCCTCCAATTTTTGGCTCATCTGTTGTCCATTTTGCTCCGATATGACCATAGGGAGGCTCAGAATTGAATTATGAGTGTGGAGAGAAATTTTTTACCTTTTTTAGCGGTTGGTGGTGGCTTCGGTACGGCGGCGGTCGGGGATCAGCCTCTTTCTCCAGCGTCTGGTTCTTTTTCTCCTATAAAGGCTGGTCAGTTAGGGTTAAGTTCTCATGTGATGCGATATTTAAGTACCCATTCCGTGCCGATCTGGGCCGTCCGTTTGGGAACATGTGGAGCGAGGAGGGCTATTCGATGATTTCTCATTTAGGCTGATTGTGTGAAAGAATCTGGGCCGTTCATCACGATCAGTCATGTAATACTCGGGCCCAAAATTTAGTTCGACATTAATTTTAAAATTTTTAAAAATATATAGAAATATAATTTATAAATATATAAATTTTTATTTAATGTAAAATTAGGAAAAAATAGGTAGAGGATGAAATTTAAAATAATTTTGAAAAAAAGGGGTGAAAATTTGGGTTCGGAGAATATTTTTGAAAGAAAAATAAAAAATTAGGGGTCAAAATACAATTAAAAAAGTGCACCATGTAGGATAGCCCAGTCGGTGCCTTCGACGAATCGAAGCGTGCTGCATGGTAAGGCACACTGACTCGGTGCCACGCGGAAGGCCATGCTGACAATCCACGTGCCTGCGATCAGACGACCCAGATGCATTTCCGTGCGCGTGGACGGGCAGGATCCGTTCTCTTTTCAGGCACGATTGGACAGTCGCGATTAGATGCGATGAACGGTCCAAATTCATTCTCTTTAAATGTGATCGTGCGGTTGAGATCAAATTGTAATGAACGGTTCAGATTTATTTTCTCTTTAAATGCGATCGGACGGTCGAGATCAAACGTAATGAACGGTCCAAATTTTAGGAAGATGGGTACAAGTATCTCATATCACACCAAACTCAAACCCTAGCTGCTACTCTCATATTGGAGAAAAAGAACCAGTTGCTAAAGAAGGGAGCCGATCGCCGACCACCGCTGCACAGCCACCTCCGACTGCTAAAAAACGGTAAAAATACTCCTATATGCTGGGAATTTGATTTCAAACACCCCCATGAAAAAATTCGAGCAAAAAGAATGGTGGATGAGGCAGAAATCGTGGGTAAAGCCCAACGGTACCGCCATAGACAAAATAAAAAATCACATCTGATGAGCCCCTTTCTGATTCCTATTTCATGTAATTTTTCCACCATTGTGTTTACCATTCAATTTTCTACAGGTTGACTGAAGAAAAATGCCCAGCCGCGAAGGTGAGTCGGTGGAGCCGCCACACCAAAAAATCTCACATCTGATAAGTTTATGTTTTTTGATTTTTTTTCAGCCAACCGAGTCCCTCTAACATGTTTTCTCGCTAGAATGAGTATAAAACCAGTCAAAATTGGCCAAAACTTGCCGAAAACAATGAGTCCGAGGTAAACTGCCACTGCGAGCAGCAGTGCCATAACCAGAGCATGGCGGTG
Organism: Carica papaya; assembly: GCF_000150535.2. The sequence goes on along the minus strand of NW_019014665.1, from coordinate 1,337,302 downwards.
CTGCTGTGCCAGAATTTTAAAATTGGCCGAAAAAGATTTTAACACCTATTTTAGGATTTTTTGGGATATTTCTAGGTACGTGAAACATGTTTTAATCTCTGCAGGAAAATTCAGGGAAGTCGGAGACCGCCACTAAGTGCAATAAAAAGTTTAGTATTTCGGACACCAATTTGAGTAAGAATTCCTCATCTTATTCCTTATTATGGAATTGAAGTTTAATTATCAATAATATGGTATTTTGCGTAATTTAAAAAACTTCAAGAATTAATTACAGGTTACTAATGGAGGGAGAATCAGTTATTTATTATTGTTGTCCCGTTTAACTGATTGATTGATTTTATAGCTTTAAATGCATAATAATATACTGAAATTGGTAAAATAATTCAATTGTGTTTCCTTAATGCATGTATTGTTTGTTTTACATTGATTTACAGTTAAATTGTGAAACGAAAAATTAAATGTAAACAAAAAATTGATTGGTTAAGTGAATAAATGAATGGTAGCTTTACTAGATATTCTGGGAGATGGTGGACGGATCAGATACAAAGAAAACTCAACCGTGAACGTCGCTTCATACCGGACGGGGTATCAAACCATAAAAAAAACAAAGAATTTAATCCACGAAAACAACGATTAAGGTTCCAATTCACAAACATTAAGGTTCTATTCAAGTTATAATTTTAATACATAAAATTCATCAAATCCAAAAAAAAAAAAACATAAAAAAACCACTGTCTTTATCATTGAGAAAATAAGACAAAGAGTATTAAATATAAGATGCATGGTGCCTATCTTGAAATGTAAGGAGCTAGCTAAGCTAGGCTGCAGTTTCATGAATATTGATATAAATCCTCATTTACTCGGAAGCCCAAAGTGAATGGAACCAAGTTTTCGAATGCACCGGACGAAGAGTTTTAGCATCGTTGAAGGACTCGTAAGGAGATACTCGAGCTTGTTTCGATGCTCTCCAAGAATAGAAAAGCTCGTGATAATAGCATGCATCACCGGGATCAATTTTCAGAGCATCTTTCTTAGGAGTTACAAGAAATAAATTCTCTAATTTGCATGTCTTCCTCAGAAAAAATATCACCATCATTATTTCGTGTTTATCAAATTTATGACCCGATATCTTGATAAATTTAGTCTTGTGTAGAGCAGGAATAAGCATATCAAGTATGTTCCTCTGGCGAAGCTCCCAATAAGATGTACGAATGAAATTGAAGCCATTAAGCTGCAATAGTAATTTTTATTTTAACCATGTAGTTGATAATTTATCATAAGGAAAATTAATAAATATATATATTAAGAAGAAGACATTATTATACATATGCATATAAGCCAGTTGAATTTTAGGGTATATGTAGTGAGAAGTGCTTACATCAAGGAAGAGTCTTTCTAGACTAGGAAAAGATGTCAGAAATGTGACGATATCGAAAAGATTAACAAAGCTACCGCCATGCATGAACAATTGATATTCCTTCGTGCTAGGAAAAGCAAGTAGCATTGCTTTTACATTTTCACTCGCAATGTTCCTGGATAGGCCTTACAAGAATACACACACACACACACACACATATATATATATATAAATGATAAAATTAAACAAGAAAAAAATTTATATTTTATAAATTATAGATATACATATCCAAAAAATTAATGTAATGAAGTAAAACAAAATTTTATCTTTGGAAAACAATATTTTACTATCTTTTCAAACTCAATTAATACGTAATAAAATAATTTTAAAAAACTAGAAAAATATATGTATACCAAATTATATATAGTTGTTTATCCAAGAAAACTAGTTATGCATGAGAGAGAAAAAAAAATGAAACAAAGAATAATGGAAAACACATAAACATCAATAATTTATCATGTTACTGAATAGTAATAAATGAGGTAAAACAAAATGATAAGAATGGAATAATTTAGCTTTCCTACTAAACTCTTAGTTCTCTTTATAACTCGAGTTGATAAATTAATTCTATATTTTAGAACTCAAATCACTCACATAAAATTTGAACTTAAGTTATTAATTATAATTAACCTAAATTTCTGTATACTTCGTCAATCACAATTTTTCAAAGTACGATAAAAGTATCATAATCTCTTCATTTAAGTTTTAAGTTCTTTCGTGAAGACCCGGACAAAATATAACTTTTTAAATATTTTTTAAAACTTATTAAGAATTCAAATTTATGTTACTAGTTGTTACTATGCATATGAAAAGAGAAAAGGGCGTATTAGGGTTTTACTGTCTTAGAAACTCTGCAATGTCTTCTTTTTTACCCTTTTTACACTCGTGTTTCATTTCCAAACGCTACACCTAAAAAGATCTATAATATATACATTTTGTGTGTATATGTTCATATATATATACTTATAGCTCCAGGACTTACCCTTCTCTTCCCATATCCCAAACATACATAAGAAAGATACAACTAGCAGTACAAGGATAACTTTAGCAAAACATAGTTCGTCGAGAGCAAAAAGTACAATATGCATGCATGTGTGTGGATATATATTGAGTAAAATATTATATTAATAAAAAATGCAGTTAAGTAAGAAACTCATATATAAACAAAGAATATCTAACCAGTATGAAGGTCGTGAAGTTGATTATGCATATCATTAGTGAAAAATCATATATGTACTTGTGTTTTTTTGTGTGTGTGTGTGTGTACCTTGTGCTTCAATGACTTTTGTCCCTCTCTCCCAAACAAACCTCAGAAAAAAAAAAAACAGTGCACGAGGAGATAACTACAGCAAAATTTGTTCAAAAAAAAAATATTATAATAAAAAAGTGCATTCAAGTAAGAAACTTTGAAGATAAATATTTCATGCATGTAGTCATACCTCAAGGAACTTGTTGGTGGTAAAGAGAATCTTAAGACAACGTAGATTAAAAATTCCAATCATTTTAAAAGTGTGCCTAAGATCTTTTCCTGAACTAATAGTGAGCAACATATCTTCCAACTTGTCGACATGATGAAATTGGAAGAAAATAGGTTTTCTACTACAATGAAATGGCTTTAGAGATTGAGCATTAATTTCAAGATCCACCAAACTTTCACAATCCCCAATTTTGCAGTACTCTAACTCATTTCTACTTTGTTGCATTAATATACAGAATAATAATAGAATAGCACTGGACTGATTCAAAGCTCTCTAGATAAATGCAACAATATAGGATAGCCCCAATGAATTCTATACTCGTATCCATGCATTTCACAACAATATTCTTCAAGAGACGCAAGTTTTTAAGCTTTGGTAGATACGGATTGAGTTCACAGTTATCGATTGTCAAGTTTTTTTAAATTATTCCAAAATCAAGCCAATCTGAAGAGAGGATAGGAGTGGTGCCTACACTGGAAAAATCCAGTTCAACATCTTTTTCTACCGTTTATTTGATCCAAGATTCAAAGGTTGGATGATGGGTTCACTTGGATCTATGGAAAGACGAAATGATTTGATTTTTGATCCTTCATGGTGACGGAAGATGTGGTCGACGATGGAGATAAGTGTTGCACGGTGGTACCCTCGAGCGAATTATTCATCGAAGATCAAGTTTTTGTTGTACTTCAAAATATATATGGATCTCGATGCAGTGAGACTTGATGTCGATGCAATGAGACTTGATCTCGCTGCTTGTTTGTCTAGTAAGTAAGTGAAGATAGTCTCTACAACTTCACCGGGAACATCATAAGACATCATAGAGTGTTGATCTCGCTGCTATTAATAGATTGGACTGAGAATTTTCTCACGATAATTACAGGAAAAAGGAAAATTCTGCCGGATATACTCGGATTTAGCGAGAAGAGAAAATGTGAGGAATCACAAACAAGGTACTACAGCATCATATATATTTCTCTCCGACATCTATTATAGTGGTTATTAAAACAAATTTTATTCTTTTTCTAAAAAATTTTTTATGCTCTTGAGAATACAAAATCCTGCTGCTGGTTTTGTCTTTTCTGGAGCAAACAATCATTAATGCGCTGACGCGGAGGATCGTAGTCGACCGGATTCATGAACTGGTTTTGCAATTATCCAATAATTATTATGGTAAGAAAATTAAGAGATATCTTACCTTAACTAGAAACATTAATGAGTCAACTTTAGTTTTCGACAAGAAATGATTTCTTATGGTAACAAAATTCACATATATTTTATTTTAATAACAATTAATTATTCTATATATCCTTACTTGCATGTTTCAATCTGGGTTTTTTGGAAATTACTTTAAATATTTTAATTACAGTGATTTTCGGCTTTCAAAAGGTGGTTGCAAAGTATTTTCTCAGGAGGTGGTGGATTTTCTTTTGAATCAACATAGAGTTTAATTAGATTTAAGTTTTGATTTCCTTTTTTTCTAGTTTCAGATTCATTGTTCTTAAAAAAATTATCATTAATTAATATACTGAATTTTGAAAACCATTTTCGCTCACGGTTAATTAGTACCAAAATAACATTTTCTTCCTTATAATTCACTTTTATATGCATTAATTTAATTTTTATAATAAGAAAAAATATTATTAAAAGTTTAAATTCATATAACTAATGTTTCAAAATGTTCTAAAACACAATAGTATTACTCATTAATGACGATTTTAAGGCTTGTCCAATCATTTTTTTTTTAATTAGTACAAAAATGTTATCCTCATTTTGTTTAAAATATTATGTTTCTCCCTTGTTTGATTTATAAATAATCATGTCATTAGTTTTAAACCATATGATTGTCGTATGGTAATGACGCATTTAGAAATACCCATTTTAACAATTAACTTATTTGAGCGATCGATTTTAGGTTACGTCGTTTCTTCTTTGCTTTCATTTCCGAATATGTTCATTTATTTATGGTATCAACTATTCTTTTCGTTTCTTTGACTTTTTAATTTATTTTAGTACGTTTTTCAGTCAATGAGTTATTTCTTGTTTTAGACCAATCAATACAATGTAATTGTAATTTTATTACAATCGTATTTTCTGTTCAGCTAATAATTATTATAATACAACCAATAATCCAGAAATTTAAGTCTATAATACCACTACATTTTTAATATCTAAATATTTTAAATTTGTTAAAGAAGTTCGTTATCAAAGTAAGATTTTTTGTACCTATAGTGTTGAAATTTCGATAAGATTTTATTATTAATTAATGATATCTAAATGTATAAAATTTTAAACTACAAAAAGTTTTATTTGGTAAAATAAAATCCAAAAAGAAAAAATTATTCTTAAAAAAACTAGAACTAGAAGTTTTACTACTATTATGCATAGCACATTTTGATGGGAATATTTGAATTCAGTTTGATAAAGTAATGCTTAATTATGAATTTGATTTATTTAATACATATCTATACTAGATATAAATTCAAACCATTGAAAAAAGATATAAAACTTAACCAACGAAAATAACAGTTAAGGTTCAAATCGCACATAACTAAGGTTCTGTTCAAGTTATAACTTACATATATAAAATAACAACTTATCTAATCGTTTTATTTTGTTAAGTAGAAGGATACATTAGGATTTTTTTTATGTCTCGAAACCTCTCCGCTATCTTCTCTTTCACCTTTTTTACCCTCTTGTTTCATTTTCGCATATTACACCTCAAAACCATTGCTGCTTCGCCGCATTAATATACAGAATAATAAGGTAACGGCACTGAACTAATTCCAAGCTCTCCAGAAGGAGGCAACAATCGAGTAAAGCACCAATGAGTTCTATACTCACATCCACACGTTTCATAACAACATTCTTCAAGAGACACAAATTTTTAAGCTCTGATAGGTGCGGATTGAATTCACAGAAGTCGATTTTCAGGCTTGTTAAAGTTGTTCCAGAATCAACCGAATCTGAAGAAAGGATTGGCGTGGTGCCTACACTGGAAAAATCTAGTTCAATCTCTTCAACATCTTTTTCTATCGCTTGTTTGATCCAGGATTCAATGGTTGGGATGACGGGTTCATTTGGATCTAGGAAAAGACGAAACGATTAGATTTTTAATCCTTCATGGTGACGAAAGATGTGGCCGATGATGGAGATAAGTGCTCCACAGTCGTACCCTCGAGCGAATTCCTTATCAAAGATCAAGCTTTTGCTGTACTTCCAAATATTTCTTAATCTCGATGCAATGAGGCTTGACCTCGATGCTTGTTTGACTGGTAAGAAAGTGAAGATAGTCTCTACAACTTCACCAGGGATATTGTAAGAAATCATTAAGTTTTGATTTGGGTTAACAAGACTACCTTCACCGTGACTATTTGTTATCTGATCGGACATCGTTTTCCTCTTCCTTTCTTGTGCAGCTGCCATTGATAGATTGAACTGAGAATTTTCTCACGAAAATTACAGGACAAATGAAAGAAAATTCTGCTGGATATACTTAGATTTAGCGAGAAGAGAAAATGCGAGGAATCACAAAAGGGTTACTACACATGATATATACTTATCTCCGTCATCTACTGCACCGGTTACGAAATCAAATTTGATGTTTTCTGAAAAAGAATTTTAGGCTCTTAGGGATACAAAATTCTGCTGCTGCTTTTGTCTTTTCTGGAGCAAACAATCATTATAAAATCCCACGAATAAGCAACGCGCTGACGTGGAGGGTAGTGGTAGACCGGGGTAAGCAGGTAACGCCAATGTTGTTTTGCATGCGTTATATTTGAAAGCTGAGTCGTTTCATAAACAGACTTTGTATTTACCCGGTAGACCTTTTTACCCTTTGGGTTTAATTCGTAAAAAATAATTTCTTACGGTGAAAAAAATTCGTAGAGATTTTAACATAACTAGAGACATTCAAGAGTCAACTCTACTCTTTGGATATATTACAACAAATAATTTCTCATAGTAAGAAATCCCCAGATATTTTTTTTATCGTAAGTTTTATATATTATAGTATATTTTTATTCTACTCTGCGAACCAATGATCGAGAAGTTCAAGTCTATAATACCACTACATTTTTAATATTCAAAACTTTCAAAGTCGTTAAAGAAGTTCATTATCAAATTCTTTGTAGCTAGTGGTGTCGAAATTTTGATAAGACTCTGTTGTTAATTATTGACGTCTTAATATAGACAAAATCGTTATAAATCTACATTCGTGATAACTATGCTGAAATCTATCCACGCAAATATAATCACGTCCGTACACTATCATTTACCTTTTCTTGTCAATTAAAATTCACATCCACTATAATCGCTATTCTATTTTTTGACTACAATACCCAAAAGAAATAATATTCTTACAAGGACACACATGAAACACAGTCTAACTCAAACTCACAATTTATTGTAAAGAAAGGAACATAACAATCATTCAACTAAAGAGTGATTAGCATACTCTAACAACTTACCTTAAAATCATCACATTTTAATAAAAACATAATTACTTCCTAGCACATTCACTTTCTGCTGTTTTTACTCAACAATAAGTAGGTTTCTAACATATATGAGTAATTATTTATAAGCACCTCGTTAATATATATGAATTGATAAACTCCACGACTATAATTGGTTTGTTTTAAATTTTTACAAAAAAATAAAACATACCAGGTATATAATCTTCTAATTCACTTGTACGCACAGTTATTTCTAGCATGCTTAGTGTCATAAGCTCCTCTAACCCAACAAAAATTCAAACCATTAAAAAAAGGGGCATAAAACTTAACCTACGAAAATAACAATTGAGGTCCAAATCACATATTATTAAGATTCTATTCACGTTATAACTTTTATACATAGAATCCATCTAGTCCGAAAGTAATAATATAAAAAAAAAAAAAACTATTATCTTTATCACTGGAAAAACAAACCAAAAAACATTAAACACAAGATGTATGATATACACCTTGAAATATAAGGAGCTAGGTAGGTTAGGCTGCAGTTTCATGAAGATTGATTTAAGCTTTAAATTCCTTGGAAGCTCAATGTGAATGGAACCAAGTTTTTGTATGCACTGGATAAAGAGTTTCAGCATCGTCGGCATGCTCATAAACAAGTATTTGAGCTCGTTTAGATGCTCTTGAGGAATAGAAAAGTCTGCGGTAATGGCATGAATCATTGAGATCAATTTTCAGAGCATCTTTTTTCGAAGTGACAAGAACTAAGTTCTCCAGGTTGATTGTCTTCTTTAGGAAAAACAGCACCAACTCTATTTCGTATTCGTCAAATTTGAACCCTGATATTTTGATAAATTTAATCCTGTATGGATCATGAACGAACTTATCAAGTTTGTTCTTCTGGTGACGCTCCCAATTAGATGTGCGGACGAAACGGAAGTCATTCAGCTGCAATTGTAATTTTAGTTTTATCCATCCGGTTAGAAATTTATCAAAAATAAACCCAAAAAAATAAATATGTATATGTATCTATATATTAAGAAGAAGATATTATTATTATTATTATTATTATATATATATATACATATAGTTAAGTGTAATCTTAAGGTATGTGTAGTGAGAAATGCTTACATCAATGAACAGTCTTTCTAAATTAGGACAGCATGTTAGAAAGGTGGCTATCTGGAAAAGATTCACAAAGCTACGATCATGCAGGAGCAGCTGATATTCCTTCATGGCAGGAAAAATAAATCGCGGTGCTTTCTGTGTTTTATTTGCAATTATCCTGGATAGACCCTGCGAGCATACACACACATAAATATACATATATGTGTGTGCGTACCAAATCATATATATGTGGGTGTCTATGCAAAAAAAAACTAAAGTTATGTACGAGAGGGAAGAAAATGGAACGAAAACTAACAGAAAACACAGAAGTATTAATAATTTATGGTGTTATTGAATGGTAATAAATGAAGGGAAGCAAAACGATAAGAATGAGTTAATTTAGCTTTTATACCAAATTATTAATTCTCTTTATAACTCGAGTTAATAAATTAATAACATACTTTAGAATTTAAATTAATTACCTGAAAAAATAAACCTAAGTTATTAGTTACGATTACTATAAGTTTCTATATATCTCGTAAATCATAATTTTTCAAATCACGACAAAAAGTACCATAACATTTTCTTTAAGTTTTAAATTTCTTTATGAACATTCCGAAAAAATATTACTTTTTAAATATTTTTTTAAAAAATTTATTGAGAACTCCAGTTTATATTATTAGTACTGAGTATAGTACGAGAAATTTTTTTTATCATATTAAAGCTTTGTTACATGTAAATCTCTACCGTCTTCTTTTTCACCCTTCTTATACATACTCTCTTATATCTAATATATATTGTATTGTGATACATTACTTATCTCAACTTTCAAAATAAGAAAATAATAATATAGAAGATAGCTGTAGTAAAATATTATATATCAATGCAAAAACTACAGTGCAATCAAACATCATAAAAATCAAAAAGTATTTAATTAATTTGAAAAAAAGATTTTATATGTGACTTACATACATGTACACTTCAAGACCATACCATCATGAAGCTATTGGACCGATTCATTTCCTACTATTATTTCAAACTCCAAAAAAAATATAATTTCTGAACTTTTTAATATTAAATTAAGAATTTTAAGTTAGTGTGTGGACTTATATATACAGTTTATTATATTCTTTTTATCTTCTTTATATATGTAAAATTATCATATTAGCTTTTTCCCACACAGCCCCCTCACCAAGGATATTTTAAGGTTTTTCTGTGTCTTAAAAACTCTCAATTATCTTCTCTGTCGCCTTTTATACTCTTGTTTCACTTTCACGTATTGTACTTGTAAAGATCTAACACACACACACACACACATATATATATATGACATCCTATATATATGCGTGTGTATGTTTAGATATATGTACTTATTGCTCCATGACGTACCCTTCTCTCCCTCTCTCCCAAACAAAGCTCAACAACACCAAATTGAGAATACAAAGATGACTATAGCAAAGCATGGTTCATACAATATATATAAACAGTAAAAGAGTATGCTAAAAAATGCTGTTGAGTGGGAAACTTAGACATAAGCACACAGATATATGTATATTTATTGCTCCGTTCCTTACCCTCCTCTCCCTCTCCCCCAAACAAACCTCGGAACAAGAAAACAACAGTGCACGAGGAGATAACTACAGCAAAATATTGTTCATCAAAATCAAGACATATCATAAAATATCATAAGAAAAAAATGCATTCAGGTAAGAAACTTTTTAAGATAAAGATTTTAAATACATACGAGCATGTAGGCGTACCTCAACAAATATGCCGGTGGTGGAGAGAACCTTAAGATTAAATTGATCCAAAAGAAGCCCGATCAGTCTAATAGGCGTAATATTTTCCGCTGAACTAACAGTGAGCAGCATATCTTCTAACTTGTCGACATTATTAAACTGGAAGAAAATAGGTTCTCCACTGTAATGAAATGTTTTCAGAGATGGGGCTTTAACTTTGAGATCGACCAAATTTTCACAATCCCCAACTTTGAGTACTCTAAACCATTTCTGCTTCGTCGCATTAATACCCATAATAACAAGAGAATAGCAGTGAACTAATTCCAAGTTCTCCAGAAGAATGCAACAATCGAATAAAGCACCAGTGAATTCTATACTCACACCCACACGTTTCAGAACAACACTCTTCAAGAGATGCCAGTTTTTAAGCTCTAATGGGTACGGATTGAATTCATAGTTGTCGATGGTCAAGCTTGTTAAAGTTGTTCCAGAATCAACCCAATCTGAAGAGAGGATAGGAATGGCGCCCGCACTGGAAAAATCCAGTTCAATCTCTTCAACATCTTTTTCTATCGCTTGTTTGATCCAGGATTCAATGGTTGGGATGATGGGTTCATTTGGAGCTATGAAAAGGCGAAACGATTTGATTTTTGATCCTTCGTGGTGACGGAAGATGTTGTCGATGATGGAGATAAGCGTTCCACGTTGGTACCCTCGAGTGAATTCTTCATCAAAGATCAAGCTTTTGTTGTACTTCGAAATATTTTTGTATCTCGATGCAAGGACACTTGATCTCGCTGCTTGTTTGACAGGTAAGTAAGTGAATATAGTCTCTACAATTTCACCAGGGACATCGTATGAAATCATTGAGTTCTGATATGGGTTAACAAGACTATTGTCGCCATGTTCTTCAGGATTTTGTCTCTTTACTTTCTGATCGGACATGGTTTTTCTCTTCCTTTCTTGAGCGGCTGCAATTGATAGATTGAACTGAGAATTTTCCCACGAAAATTACAGGAGAAGAAAAAGAAAATATCTGCTGGATAGATTTGGGTTTGGCGAGAAGAGAAAATAGGAGGAATCACAAAAAGGGTAATCTACCCTTTTTTATTTTTTATTTTTAAATTAGGTTCTTGAGGTTACAAAATTCTACTGGCAGCTTTGTCTTTTCTGGAGAAAACAATCATTATCTCATCTACGCGACAGGTAGTGGTAGACTGGAGTCAGCAGGTAACGCCAGTGTTGTTTTTCATGCGTTACATTTAAAAGCTGAGCTGTTTCATAAACTGACTTTGTATTTACCCCATAAACCCATTTGCCCTTTGAATTTAATTGGTAAAAAATAATTTCTTATGGTAAAAAAGTTAAGAGATATTTTAACATAATTAGAGATATTTAAGAGTCAACTCTACTCTTTGGATATATTTGGTAAAAAAATAATTTCTCATGGTAAGAAATCTCCAGATATTTTACCTTAACTAGAAATATTAATGAGACCATTTTTCTAACATAAATCTTAATTAGAACTCAAATCGCTCACATAAAATTTGAACTTAAGTTATTAATTATAATTAACCTGAATTTCTGTATACTTCATCAATCACAATTTTTCAAAGTACGATAAAAGTATCATAACCTCTTCATTTAAGATTTAGGCTTCTTCGTGAATAGCCGGACAAAATATCACTTTTTAAATATTTTTTAAAACTTATTAAGAATTCCAGTTTATGTTATTAGTTGTTATTATGCATATAAAAAGACAAAACGATGTATTAGGGTTTTGCTGTCTTAGAAACTCTGAAATGACTTCTTTTTCACCCTTTTTACACTCGTGTTTCATTTCCAAACGTTACACCTAAAAAGATCTATAATATATACATTTTGTGTGTATATGTTCAGATATATATATACTTATAGCTCCAGGACGTACCCTTCTCTTCCCCTATCCCGAACATAGATAAGAAACATGCAACTAGCAGTACAAAGATAACTTTAGCAAAACATAGTTCGTCGGGAGCAAAAAGTACAATATGCATGCATGTGTGTGGATATATATAGAGTAAAACATTATGTTAATAAAAAATGAAGTTAAGTAAGAAACTCATATATAAACAAAGAATATCTAATCAGTATGAAGGTCATGAAGTTGATTATACATATCATTAGTGAAAAATCATATATGCACTTGTGTTTTTGTGTGTGTGTGTGTGTGTACCTTGTGCTTCAATGACTTTTGTCCCTCTCTCCCAAACAAACCTCAGAAAAAGAAAACAACAATGCACGAGGAGATAACTACAGCAAAATTTATTCATAAAAAAATATTATAATAAAAAAGTGCATTCAAGTAAGAAACTTTGAAGATAAATATTTGAAATATATATGAGCATGTAGTCATACCCAAGGAACTTGTTGGTGGTAAAGAGAACCTTAAAATAACGTAGATTAAAAATTCCAATCACTTTAAAAGGGTGCCTAAGATCTTTTCCTGAACTAATATTGAGTAGCGTATCTTCCAACTTGTCGACATGATGAAATTGGAAGAAAATAGGTTGTCTACTGCAATGAAATGGTTTTAGAGATTGAGCATTATTTTCAAGATCCACCAAGCTTTCACAATCCCCAATTTTCAGTACTCTAACCCATTTCTGCTTCGTTGCATTAATTTACAGAATAATAATAGAATAGCTCTGGACCTATTCTAAGCTCTCTAGATAAACGCAACAATATAGGATAGCCCCAATGAATTCTATACTCGCATCCACGCATTTCACAACAATATTCTTCAAGAGACGCAAGTTTTTAAGCTTTGGTGGATACGGATTGACTTCACAGTTGTCGATTGTCAAGTTTTTTAAAGTTATTCAAAAATCAAGCCAATCTATAGAGAGGATAGGAGTGGTGCCTACACTGGAAAAATCCAGTTCAATCTCTTCAACATCTTTTTCTAGATCCAGGATTCAATGGTTGGGATGATGGGTTCATTTGGATCCATGAAAACGCGAAACGATTTGATTTTTGATCCTTCGTGGTGACGGAAGATGTTGTCGATGATGGAGATAAGCGTTCCACGGTGGTACCCTCGAGCGAATTCCTCATCAAAGATCAAGCTTTTGTTGTACTTCGAAATATTTTTGAATCTCGATGCAAGGACACTTGATCTCGCTGCTTGTTTGACTGGTAAGTAAGTGAATATAGTCTCTACAATTTCACCAGGGACATCGTATGAAATCGTTGAGTTCTGATATGGGTTAACAAGACTATTGTCGCCATGTTCTTCAGGATTTTGTCTCTTTACTTTTTGATCGGACATGGTTTTTCTCTTCCTTTCTTGAGCGGCTGAAATTGATAGATTGAACTGAGAATTTTCCTACGAAAATTACAGGAGAAGAAAAAAAAGTATATCTGCTTGATAGATTTGGATTTGGCGAGAAGAGAAAATATGAGGTATCACAAAAAGGGAACTCTACCCTTTTTTATTTTTTATTTTTAAATTAGGTTCTGGAGGTTACAAAATTCTATTGGTAGTTTTGTCTTTTTTGGAGAACACAATCATTATCTCATCCACGTGACAGGTAGTGGTAGACTGGAGTCAGCAGGTAACGCCAGTGTTGTTTTTCATGCGTTACATTTAAAAGATGAGCTGTTTCATAAACTGACTTTGTATTTACCCAATAAACCCATTTGCCCTTTGAATTTAATTGGATAGGCTTTACAAGAGTACACACACACACACACACACATATATATATAAATGATAAAATTAAACAAGAAACAAATTTATATTTTATAAATTATAGATCCAAAAAATTAATTTAATGTAGTAAAACAAAATTTCATCTTTGGAAAACAATATTTTGCTATCTTTTCAAACCCAATTAATACGTAATAAAATAATTTTAAAAAACTAGAAAAATATATGTATACCAAATTATATATAGTTGTTTATCCAAGAAAACTAGTTATGCATGAGAGAGAAAAAAAAATGAAACAAAGAATAATAGAAAATACATAAACATCAATAATTTATCATGTTACTTAATAGTAATAAATGAGGTAAAACAAAATGATAAGAATGGAATAATTTAGCTTTCCTACTAAACTCTTAGTTCTCTTTATAACTCGAGTTGATAAATTAATTCTATATTTTAGAACTCAAATCACTCACATAAAATTTGAACTTAAGTTATTAATTATAATTAACCTAAATTTCCGTATACTTCATCAATCACAATTTTTCAAAGTACGATAAAAGTATCATAATCTCTTCATTTAAGTTTTAAGTTCTTTCGTGAAGACCCGGACAAAATATAACTTTTTAAATATTTTTTAAAACTTATTAAGAATTCAAATTTATGTTACTATGCATATGAAAAGAGAAAATGGCGTATTAGGGTTTTACTGTCTTAGAAACTCTGCAATGTCTTCTTTTTTACCCTTTTTACACTCGTGTTTCATTTCCAAACGCTACACCTAAAAAGATCTATAATATATACATTTTGTGTGTATATGTTCAGATATATATACTTATAGCTCCAGGACTTACCCTTCTCTTCCCATATCCCAAACATACATAAGAAAGATACAACTAGCAGTACAAGGATAACTTTAGCAAAACATAGTTCGTCGAGAGCAAAAAGTACAATATGCATGCATGTGTGTGGATATATATTGAGTAAAATATTATATTAATAAAAAATGCAGTTAAGTAAGAAACTCATATATAAACAAAGAATATCTAACCAGTATGAAGGTCGTGAAGTTGATTATGCATATCATTAGTGAAAAATCATATATGTACTTGTGTTTTTTTGTGTGTGTGTGTGTGTACCTTGTGCTTCAATGACTTTTGTCCCTCTCTCCCAAACAAACCTCAGAAAAAAAAAAAAAAAAAAAACAGTGCACGAGGAGATAACTACAGCAAAATTTGTTCAAAAAAAAATATTATAATAAAAAAGTGCATTCAAGTAAGAAACTTTGAAGATAAATATTTGAAATATATATGAGCATGTAGTCATACCTCAAGGAACTTGTTGGTGGTAAAGAGAATCTTAAGACAACGTAGATTAAAAATTCCAATCATTTTAAAAGTGTGCCTAAGATCTTTTCCTGAACTAATAGTGAGCAACATATCTTCCAACTTGTCGACATGATGAAATTGGAAGAAAATAGGTTTTCTACTACAATGAAATGGCTTTAGAGATTGAGCATTAATTTCAAGATCCACCAAACTTTCACAATCCCCAATTTTGCAGTACTCTAACTCATTTCTACTTTGTTGCATTAATATACAGAATAATAATAGAATAGCACTGGACTGATTCAAAGCTCTCTAGATAAATGCAACAATATAGGATAGCCCCAATGAATTCTATACTCGTATCCATGCATTTCACAACAATATTCTTCAAGAGACGCAAGTTTTTAAGCTTTGGTAGATACGGATTGAGTTCACAGTTATCGATTGTCAAGTTTTTTTAAATTATTCCAAAATCAAGCCAATCTGAAGAGAGGATAGGAGTGGTGCCTACACTGGAAAAATCCAGTTCAACATCTTTTTCTACCGTTTATTTGATCCAAGATTCAAAGGTTGGATGATGGGTTCACTTGGATCTATGGAAAGACGAAATGATTTGATTTTTGATCCTTCATGGTGACGGAAGATGTGGTCGACGATGGAGATAAGTGTTGCACGGTGGTACCCTCGAGCAAATTATTCATCGAAGATCAAGTTTTTGTTGTACTTCAAAATATATATGGATCTCGATGCAGTGAGACTTGATGTCGATGCAATGAGACTTGATCTCGCTGCTTGTTTGTCTAGTAAGTAAGTGAAGATAGTCTCTACAACTTCACCGGGAACATCATAAGACATCATAGAGTGTTGATCTCGCTGCTATTAATAGATTGGACTGAGAATTTTCTCACGATAATTACAGGAAAAAGGAAAATTCTGCCGGATATACTCGGATTTAGCGAGAAGAGAAAATGTGAGGAATCACAAACAAGGTACTACAGCATCATATATATTTCTCTCCGACATCTATTATAGTGGTTATTAAAACAAATTTTATTCTTTTTCTAAAAATTTTTTTATGCTCTTGAGAATACAAAATCCTGCTGCTGGTTTTGTCTTTTCTGGAGCAAACAATCATTAATGCGCTGACGCGGAGGATCGTAGTCGACCGGATTCATGAACTGGTTTTGCAATTATCCAATAATTATTATGGTAAGAAAATTAAGAGATATCTTACCTTAACTAGAAACATTAATGAGTCAACTTTAGTTTTCGACAAGAAATGATTTCTTATGGTAACAAAATTCACATATATTTTATTTTAATAACAATTAATTATTCTATATATCCTTACTTGCATGTTTCAATCTGGGTTTTTTGGAAATTACTTTAAATATTTTAATTACAGTGATTTTCGGCTTTCAAAAGGTGGTTGCAAAGTATTTTCTCAGGAGGTGGTGGATTTTCTTTTGAATCAACATAGAGTTTAATTAGATTTAAGTTTTGATTTCCTTTTTTTCTAGTTTCAGATTCATTGTTCTTAAAAAAATTATCATTAATTAATATACTGAATTTTGAAAACCATTTTCGCTCACGGTTAATTAGTACCAAAATAACATTTTCTTCCTTATAATTCACTTTTATATGCATTAATTTAATTTTTATAATAAGAAAAAATATTATTAAAAGTTTAAATTCATATAACTAATGTTTCAAAATGTTCTAAAACACAATAGTATTACTCATTAATGACGATTTTAAGGCTTGTCCAATCATTTTTTTTTTAATTAGTACAAAAATGTTATCCTCATTTTGTTTAAAATATTATGTTTCTCCCTTGTTTGATTTATAAATAATCATGTCATTAGTTTTAAACCATATGATTGTCGTATGGTAATGACGCATTTAGAAATACCCATTTTAACAATTAACTTATTTGAGCGATCGATTTTAGGTTACGTCGTTTCTTCTTTGCTTTCATTTCCGAATATGTTCATTTATTTATGGTATCAACTATTCTTTTCGTTTCTTTGACTTTTTAATTTATTTTAGTACGTTTTTCAGTCAATGAGTTATTTCTTGTTTTAGACCAATCAATACAATGTAATTGTAATTTTATTACAATCGTATTTTCTGTTCAGCTAATAATTATTATAATACAACCAATAATCCAGAAATTTAAGTCTATAATACCACTACATTTTTAATATCTAAATATTTTAAATTTGTTAAAGAAGTTCGTTATCAAAGTAAGATTTTTTGTACCTATAGTGTTGAAATTTCGATAAGATTTTATTATTAATTAATGATATCTAAATGTATAAAATTTTAAACTACAAAAAGTTTTATTTGGTAAAATAAAATCCAAAAAGAAAAAATTATTCTTAAAAAAACTAGAACTAGAAGTTTTACTACTATTATGCATAGCACATTTTGATGGGAATATTTGAATTCAGTTTGATAAAGTAATGCTTAATTATGAATTTGATTTATTTAATACATATCTATACTAAATATAAATTCAAACCATTGAAAAAAGATATAAAACTTAACCAACGAAAATAACAGTTAAGGTTCAAATCGCACATAACTAAGGTTCTGTTCAAGTTATAACTTATATATATATATATATATACTACTAAATTTAATACTATGGCATATGTAGTGAGAAGTGCGTACATCAATGAAAAGCCTTTCTAGATTAAGGCAACATACATATATCTTTCAACTTGTCGACATGATGAAATTTGAAGAAAATAGGTTTTCCATTGTAATGAAATTATTTCAGAGATGGAGCATTAATTTCAAGATCCACCAAGTTTTCACAATTCTCAATTTTTAGTACTCTAAGTTATTTCTGCTTCTTCGCATCAATATACAAAATAATAATAGAATAGCACTAGACTAATTCCAAGCTCTCCATATAAATGCAACAATCGAGAATAACCCTAATGAATTCTACACTCACATATACACATATCATAACAACATTCTTCAAGAAACACCAGTTTTTAAGCTCTGATGGGTACAGATTGAGTTCACAGTTATCGATTGTCAAGCTTTTTAAAGTTGTTCCAGAATCAGGCCAATATGAAGAGAGGATAGGAGTGGTACCTACATTGAAAAAATTCAGTTCAATCTCTTCAACATCTTTTTTTATCGTTTATTTGATCCAGGATTCAATGGTTGGGATGATTGGCTCATTTGGATCTATGGAAAGACGAAATGATTTGATTTTTGATCTTTCATGATGACGGAAGATGTGGTCAATGATGGAGATAAGTGTTGCACGGTGGTACCTTCAAGCGAATTTTTCTTCAAAGATCAAGCTTTTGTTATACTTCAAAATATATTCGAATCTCGATGCAAGAAAATTTGATCTCACTGCTTGTTTGGCTGTTAAGTAAAGATAGTCTCTACAATTTCACCGGCGACATCGTAAGAAATTATTGAGTTGTGATATGGATTAACAAGACTATTATCACTATGTTTGTCAAGCCTGTGTCTCTTTGTTTTCTGATCGGACACGGTTTTCTTCTTCCTTCCTTGAACAGCTAGCATTGATAGATTGGATTGAGAATTTTCTTACCAAAATTACAGGAGAAATGAAAGAAAATTCTGCTAGATATACTTAGATTTAGTAACAAGAGAAATTGTGAGGAATTACAAAAAGAGTACTACACATGATATATATTTCTCTCCGTCATCTGCTACACCGGTTACGAAATCAAATTTGATGTGTTTTAAAAAAAAAAATTAGGCTCTTAGGGATACAAAATTATGCTGCTGGTTTGTCTTTTCTGGATCAAACAATCATTATAAAATACTAAGAATCAGTAATACGCTGAAGTGGCTGGTAGTGGTAGATCGGAGTCAGCCGGTAACGCCAGCATCGTTTTGCATGCATTATATTTGAAAGTTGAGTCGTTTTATATACCTATTTTGTATTTAGCCAGTAAACCTATTTACCCCTTGGGATATAATTTGCAAAAGATAATTTTTTATGGTGAAAAAATTGAGAGATATTTTACATTAACTAGAAATATTTATTGTAAAGTTTTTTCTCAGGAAGTGGTGGATTTTGTTTGAATGAAGACAAATCTTAAGTAGATTTAAGTTTCAAATTTTTCCTACCATAAAATTCACATATGTACATTGTATTATAAAATTAACATTAATTAGCATACCAAATTTTGCAAACTGTAAAACAATTCAAAAAAAAAAAAAGATATTGAGATGAATATCTAGAAATATACAGAAAAAACGTTAGGGTTACTTATAGTTAATTGGTACCAGAATATCATCTTCTTTCTTAAATTCACCTTTATATGCAGTAACTTAATATTTTATAATAAGAAATAATATTATTAAAAATTTAAATCCACTTTACTAATGTTAGAAAATGGTCTAAAACACAATAGTATTACTCATAAATGACAATTCTAACGCTTGTCTAGTGATTGTTTTCTGTTGATTAGTAAAAAAATGGTAAATTTTTTCTCATTCACCCTTACTTAGAGTCATTTAATTGTTTATAGTAAAAAATAACATTGTTAAAAGCTCGAGCTAGCGTTATTAGTATTTGATATGTACATGAAAACAAGAATTTAATTCGATCATAATTGAACCAAAGGAAGGAAAAAGTTGGATATTATTTTAGGAAAAAACTATAATATACTTTATCTTGATAATTTAGAAAAACTATAATCCACAAGCTTAATGCTAATTGTCATGCATTTTGTCCTAGAATTTTCTATACCAATACTCTTTAAGGCATTTTTCTATACAGATTCTTGAACAACAGTACAGTTTCTCTTGGACAGATTCTCATTTTCGTCGAGGTGTTTGATTTCTTACAATGATTTTTGAGATGCAAGAAAGATTGATGACAGGCAACAAGAAAGCCTTATATTGTATTAAATAATTATCAAGGAGTTCAGAGTTACATTTATGTTGAATAAGGAATTGTACAAATAAATAGGCAAATGAAGCTTGTTGTAATCATTTGTGAGAAAAAATTGCAATCTGTATCCGAAGAGTGAATGGTATCGCAGCTATTAAGCATTTTCATGCAGGCTTCATTGTTCGAGTTGCCCATCAATATCACCCCTGTTCCCCTCACAATCACTCGTCATGGAAGCCAAGGAGAAGCTCCAAACAGAAGCACAGTTTTCATGGCCTACAAGAGAGGAAGACACTTTGTTAAATGATTTATATGCATTCGTTTCGCTAAAGAATGGCTTCTATCTTAATATCAATGATTTTCTTGCTGTGGAATTTTGTCATTCAACAAAATAACAACCACCTAATCAATTAATCATACCAAAAGAGAAACTGAACCTTCAAAGCTGAAACTTGAAATCATCATTGTTCGATGATTTCAATTAATCAATTAATCATCATTGTTCGATGATAATTTACTGCAAAGTAAACTGGAAACTTTAGCCACAAGTGTCATCCTTAAAGGGATTATATATGCGGGTATCATATGAAAGCGACTATGTTTTTTATGTCCAGTGAAGGGATTACTCCTGAAGTTTCACTGCTAGATGATGAAACTTCAAGAAATAACCCAATAAAGAAAAGAATTTGTGGTAACTTATCTTCTATCAGTTCCTTAAACTGATAATTCTCATCAACAGTGTCCACAAATTGAAAGAAAGCCCCATCATTTTTAGAAGAAAATAAAATAAAACATTATTTTTTCATACGGTTGTTTTAAGGTAATGAAGGTCATAGCAGGCTAGCATTAGAAACCAGAAAGTTCCATGCTTCCATTTATCCAATGCCAAAACTATAGATCAGTTCTCAAGTCCTCGACAATAACGTTCTTGGATTGGAAAAAAGTCTACACACTTCCATCAAATTATTACCATAAACAACATAATTGACATCTCTGTAAAGTGCAACTCGACAAAAATAGGTTGTCCAAGACTTAGAGACAGTTTAGATATCTTAAATACTAAAATCATCTACAGAAAATATTTTGAAGCATAGAGCGTTAGAAAATACCATTCAAATGCAAATCCTCACTGCCATAATCTGGAATAAGAAATCTTCGGTGTCCTGACGATGAGGCAGCCATTGGCAAGAACGGATGGAAAGAAAAACCGTTAACAGTGTCTGCAAGGTGTATAATGGAAGCAAAATGTTAGGCATTGAAGAACTAAAGGGAAAACGTGAGAAAATAATCAAGAAAATCATTAAAAGATGTTGCCCACTACCTGCTGCAGCCTGGAAGCCTGATATCCATTGCCCAGTTTGTAAATCATATATATGAACAAGACCATCCTTGAAAAGTTGGAAGCAAAAAGGAAAGCAAACAAAGTTAATTATTGATAAAGCTATCATTTTCTATTGTGCTACAGTAATTGTAGAAAACTCAAATGATACCTGACCACCAGTGCCAAGATATTGGCCACAGGGCTCGATATCAAACAGTATTCGTTGGTTTGTGTGCTCGGCAGATCTATATAACCTACCAACACAAAGAAACATGGCATTTCATTGTTGTCAATGCCTTTATTCAAATAAGCTATTTTAGCAAGCTAAAAATATGCAGCTTGGAGTGCCATGTGCAAGCTGCAAATGGCCAGAAAATGCCATTTAACGCACTCTTCCGCATTTAATACGAAGATCAGACATCAGTTTTAACTTAAAGTTTGCAAGATATTAAATGCAATTAAAGAATGAATTTTGCTTTCTTTTAGATCCCATTTAACTTTTAGGTTGTCCTAGGTTTCAGCTCTTTTAGTTGCTCAAGCTTCCAAATTTTGCTTTATGCCCGCATTGGCTTTCAACTTGCCTTATTTATTAAATCATAGTAGTTCATATTTGACAAAGAAAAACTAGTTAAAAGATAACATTAAACATACATACTTGTACACTACTTCGACTGCTTTTCGCAAGTCCCAACATAGAAGGTAAGGATCCTGGAAGAATTTGAAAACAATTAAGTCTATACAGGGTCAGAAAATGCATATTCACAGTGCATGGTAATGCATGCAATCAAACTATCTGAAGAGCTCATGAGAAAATGAGCATTATGGTCAATAACCACAAGCCTGTACAAAAAATTGCATATGACATTAGATAGAGTAATTTTTGCTCCAAGACAGGAGTCCTATCCTCCTTCCATTAATTAGCAAGTAAATAAAAGAAGCTCACACAAAGGTGGGTGATAGGGGGGAGGGTAATCAAAAGGCAAGGCTGGAAACTTTAGGGGGTTAGGATTAGAAAGTTTTAACTTGTCTTCATGAGATTGTAGGATTAAAGCTCACTGCCTCATCCATTGGGGATCTGTTTGATTTCTGCCAGCAAATATTGCTATAAATATGATATGTATCCATATCGCCATTCCTTAGTTTAAAACAATACCAACTGGTATTCTTGAAATAGTTGGTTAAGTGATCCAATGACAAAAGTGAACAAAAAATTTGGTTTCTTGTATCCATTATCCATGCAATTATGAACTCTTCTCTTTAAAAACATTAAAAGAAAATGGGTATGCGGATCAGATTCGATCATCATTTCTTTTAATTCTTTAAGGTGACTTGCATCATTTTAGGTGGTATAAGATTGAGTTTGCACGTGTTAAAATTAACAGACATACCTAACTGAACCATCCCTACCCCACCAAATGCAAGCATGCAAAATCATCTGCTAAAACCTTATGGAATTTTTGGTAGGTCAGAACAGAAAACAAAGACTGCAGCAGAAATCCCCTGCTGCCGTAAATCAAAACCTTACTTCTAGCAGATTGGTAGAAATAGGAGTAGATTACATGAAGTTTAGATTTAACTACAATTTCAAAATTAATAATGTAGTCCCAACATATCAAACATATCTATCAATTTGAACCATTTTTTAACTGATGTTAAAATATATTTATGACATATTAAACACATGACTATTAATAAAAAACGACATAGTAAGCTGTTTTGCTTGTAAAAACACAAATTTTAGTTTCTATAATAAAGAAAAAACAAAAGTAAATGTAGAACTGAAAGTGTGCACGAGAAAATATTTGAGCAAATTAGTAACTCAAGAAAGAAATTTAGTTTATAGACTGACTAAAATATTACTTATGAAAATAATGAACCCACTTATAATTATCCCCACACATCAATTACCCATGTGTAATTTGTCTTAAAAAAGTTATGGATAGGGCTTAGTAATAAAGGTTTGTCCTTTACGACCGGATATTGAACACATTTTAGATATTTTTCCTCTTTGGCAGATAGGCATAACAGTTAGCTATTATGTGAAATATTTAGTTTCAATTCCTCTTTGATGACACGAAAATAAAGTAGCAATTCTACCACCAAATGCTAACTGACAGAGTTCCTCAGATAAGACACTCCTAAAGTTGACAACCTATCAAGGAATTTCCTTTTCTAAAATCTAAAGAAAGAAAAGTTCTTCCTCAGATAGCAACAAACATATTGACAGATGTTACCTTTCGACCTCCAGTATACAGATAGTTTCCATCCCTTGAGAACTGGACCTAAAAGGAAAATACATTTTGTTGGTTCATTGTAAAATGAGATCCAAAAGAATGACCATACATGCTCGCTTACATGTGTAACACCGCCTTCTTGACCATGTAAAACATACAAGAGTTCCATATTATCCTCCCTATAAATTGCAGTTGTCTGGCTGTAAGAACCAGCAGCAAGCATTCCAGTTTGAGTTGAACAAAAAGCAATTGTAGATATAATACCTGTGAAACAGAAACCAGCAGAGCCAGATATACTTATGAAAACCTCAAGTGAGAGTTGGAGAAAGCAATAGCCAATATAATAGCCCCAAAACAGAAGGCAGTAGAGTAGAATATACTTGAGCCTTCTGCGTTAGTCATCCACTAACCCATCTTGAGGAAGTAGACTCCAAACAATACCTGTTTGGCCCTCTTTACTTCCTTTAATTGTTGAATACTGCTGAAAATCTCTACCAGGGCGATGTATATCAAATACCCTAATAGATTTGTTGTAACCAGCAAATATCCTGAAGAAAAATAGGACAGAAAAATTGTAGGATCATCAACTACCTTCCAACTGGTGACTATTCCTATGATGTGGAAATCCCACCCATGAGCCAGTTGATTGCACAGAAGATATATGAAAACATAAAAAAAAGCACTATGGAAAAAGTTTTCTAGCATAAGTGCTCTTCAATTTTCAAAATATAGAGAAGCTCTCTAAGGGAACTTTCTATTAAGGAAAAACTTATCATTTACAAAATAACTCCTGAAAGATAATACTGACAGCTCAAAATCATAAGAGTGAATACTATGGGTTAATATTGGTAATGGTATTTGTTTCAGATTGGAATAACACATTCATCAATGACCAAATTCATTCATAATAAATGTCATGCACCATTTGGGCACAGATAGATTGTCTTGGATCCTATTATGATTCCTGACATAAATCTAATGACATACATATTATCGAATTTATTTAGATCCAATACTTCATATTCAATTTTAAAGAAACATACTATCTTTTTCTTATATCTGTCCATACTAAACTGAAAATTGGGTGCAATACACAACTAACTCATACTATAGCAATATGAAACGAGTTAACCTTTTTCAGATAAAGTTTGCTTACTTTGTGCCAGCAGGATTAAACCCAATTGAAAATGCAGCGGTGATCTCATCCATGGCATCATAAGCCCGGTATGTGCAACGCAGCTGCAAGTGTGAGTGTCAGTGAAATGACAGAGCAATTTAAAAACAATTAAAGGAGCAGAAAAATGTTGAAAACATATACTAGATTTCCAAAATAGCCATCTAGAATCCATAAAGAAAATCTAAAGGCTTAAGAAAGGCCCATGCACTTTCTGCAGAGAAAAAAGGCCAAAAAATCAATTGAGAGTTCAGAATATCACTATTTCATCTGTAAAGGAAAAAAGCGAAGAAAAAAAATAAATTGAGGGGAAAGAAGAATCAGTACCTCGCCAGAATTAGCATCCCAAAGATGAATGGGATGGTCTCGAGTAGTACTTGCAAATACACAGGTTCCGGGGTCTGAAATGCCGACCAATTTTCATTGAATTCCAGTCAGCGTAAATTATATTCAGTTATTTGAATGTACAGGTCATTTGCATTTATTTAGACTAAGAAAGATCACACTCACACCTGACGAAGACATGAAAGGGTACCAACAGAAGTCATAGACAGATTCTCCTTCATTTACAACAAGATTTGCAGTGTAGGAATCTGTACCATATACGATTATCATAAATAAAAGCAAAATTTTAAAAAATTTGAGAGAACCAAACTGAACAGCTTATAGAAAAGTAGCTTAATCAGGTTAGTATGGACATTGATTAGTGAACACTGCCACTCTTAGACCGAATACCATGCAAAGAAAAGTTTGCAGCTATACACTATTCCTTCCAATTTTTTGAGATAAACACTATTCCTTCCTAGTTTTCATGTTACAACGTAATTCAGTTAGAATCTATGGCAAAATATGATAAACTCTTTGATAAATAGCTTGTAAAATCAGACTAACCTTCTTCAGGGAGTACGGAACAATCATTAACATAACCAGTGCTTCCACTTTCTGGCCTGATGAAGAATTGATTAAGGAAAATAAAAAACCCTAAGTAAAGACGTAACATTCCATATCCAATATATACAAGGCAGAAAGACAATATTATCACAAAAAGCAAACCATTTCATTGTTCTTGCATTTCTTAAGAAGACTGTTGCCTCATTTCAGATATCAATAACGAAAGAAGCACTATCAAACTACAAAGCAGATATCAAAATCAACCAAATTATCTAGTGATGCTCAACGAACTTACAAATAGAATACGCGAAAAGTGTTATCCTCTGAACTCGTGAGAAAACACGATCCATCTGGTGACCTAACAAACAGATAACCATGACACAAAGTTCAAAACCAGAAACTCAGGAAACGAAAAAAAAAATTAAGTAAAGAAAAAAAAAACAACTGCGCACCATTTGACGCCTTTGAGGAAATTGTTAGGGTTCCTGACGGTCCTGAACTGTTGAAAGAAATGGAAGGTTCTCTGCGGAGGGACATCAAACCTCATCGAGGGCCATGAGTACACTTCCTGCTGATTATGTTGTGCTGTATCTGTGGATTCAATAATTTCGATTAATGAATCATTTGTTTGGTGCTGTTGAATTTCTGGAGGATGCTCTTCCTCTTCTCCCATTTGCTTTCAAAAAGAAAGAAGTTCCCAAAGTTGCCGCCAAAAGTAGTGTTTTCAGCTTTGGAGGTTTCAGCAGCTGCTGAGCAGAGTGACGATGTTCGGGCCCTTCCGAAATTTTTATTACCGGAATTGTACGGCCTGATATTTTACCTTTTTTTCGGTGCAAAATTTTACACGGGACACTTTTTTTATAGTTTAAAAAAAAAAATTATTAGAAATATCAACAGGAATAACATTTATCTCTCAATTTTTATTTCTCCAAAAAATATATTCTAGAAAAAGAAATATTATTTTAAATTTTCATTTTTAAATATTTTAGGTACTCAAAATGCATTTATAAATATTCAGAATTACCTATACATATTTATGAATGACTTGAATTTTTATGCAAGTCAAAAGATATTTTTGGACAATGTACAATAATTTGCGATGCAAAATCAGAAAAGGGGATTAAATTATGTTATAAAAGTATCTATTTTTATAGTGTAAAATACAACATAAGTATTATTTTATTGAGTTTTAATATTCTACAAAAGTTGGTGTATACTTTGCAGATATAATTGTTTGTAACAAGGAAAAAGACAAATAGTAAATGCATTTCAAAAATCGATCTCAATAATTAAAGTTACAAGTTTATTTCATCATTTAG
>NW_019014665.1:1289087-1299561 GCF_000150535.2 Carica papaya | reverse complement strand
CCTCATGAAGATTGCGAATGATATCGGTTTTAGGAAGGTTGCTATATATTCAAAACTTTCCTTTGCTTTATCTGCCTGTACTTATTGCTTTCTTTGTTTCTTCCTCAGTGGCCCAAGATGTGGCCTTGGCGAACTTGTTATTCCTGAAAATGAGCCGGGCAGCAGTATTATGCCTGTATAATCCCACGTTGTCCATTCTTCTTTATTTACTGAAAATCTATATCATGTTCATCAAGCTTTTACTGTTCCAGGGGAAGGTCAATCCTACACAGTGCGAGGCTTACACAATGGTTTGTGCTCAGGTAAACTATACTTCAATTTTGTTTCACAAAGACAATACAGATCAACTGGAAAGCATCTTTAGAAGGAGTCAGTAAAATGCTTATGAAATATAATTTTAAATAGATAGCCTCTTGTTGATGCAATTAATTTAAACCATTCTTTTATAGCAGTTAATATTCCTTGCAGGTCATGGGAAACCATATGGCCATCACAGTGGGCGGGTCAAATGGCCACTTCGAATTGAATGTATTTAAACCAATGATTGCCAGTGCTCTCCTACATGTATGTTCTTTTTATGAGTAACAATTATCATTTTCGATCTTCACTGGAGAAGTAGCTTTATGCAATTCCAAAGTTCAAGTTCCTTATAGCATTTGTCTAATTGTTTGGGTCAATGATCAAACCATATTGTTAGTGACTGGTTGCTAAATCTTGCGGTGATGTGTACTGATCAGGAAAAGTGCTTCTGTCCAAGTAATTTTTATTTTGGAAAGTTAAAAGGTAGGAAGTTGTAAAAATTTGAAGGGAAAGCCCTCCTGGTAAACATTTCATGGTTTGAGGAGTTTGAATTAAATTAGATTTCTGTTGTGGAAATAGGTCTTAGGATGTGTTTCAAACAATGTTCAAGTTTATGATTATCATCAGTTCCTTCTCATCTTGCATTATTGGATACATTGAATAAGCATTTTTTAGACCTGATTGGGTTATGCTTGCTAGTTACTACTATGTTAATATCATATTATACTATTAGTTAGATATCATCTATTGACTCCATCTCATTTCATTTCCTTACCAACAGTCACTGCGATTGTTAGGCGATGCATCTGCTTCATTTGAAAAGAACTGTGTCAGAGGAATTCAAGCTAACCGGGAAAGGATTTCAAAATTACTTCATGAGGTCGTAACTCTTTTTATTGACTGTATAAAATCTTTTAGCGCTATGCAATGCATACCAGTATACCTGGTAGTTTCTTGCTGATTCTCTGATATTTTTGCATCTAAATGCAGTCTCTGATGCTCGTCACATCATTGAATCCAGTAAGTTATAAAACACTTAAATACTCACATCCTCCCAAATTTTTTGCTCTGAGATAATGTCTCATCTGGGCTCTTTATGTTCCAGAAAATTGGTTATGATAATGCCGCAGCAGTTGCCAAAAAAGCCCATAAAGAGGGAACTACTTTGAAGGTAAAACTTCTTTCTCTATTTTATTCTAGGATGCAGTTCAGTTTTTGGATACCCGGTGATTGGCATTTATTAAATTGTTAACTGTGCGTAAGCGAAACTATTCCATGATACCTGTGCTTGTTAAGACACATGTGAAGCAATTCTGATAGGCTACCCTTCCCTCTTCTTAAAACACTGAATTATAGCATGCGTGTGCTGGGGAAGACTTAAAATTCATGTACTCAAAATTCATGTACTTTTTCGTTGCCGTAGTTGCTAATTGCTGGTGTAGCTAAAGAACACCATCGTTGGATTCATTTTGATGTCTGGAGGGGCATATTCTAAACAAAACTGAAATCTTGCAGGAAGCTGCTTTGGAACTTGGAGTGCTGTCAAGTGAAGATTTTGATAGTCTTGTTGTGCCAGGGAAAATGATTGGACCATCTGATTGACAAGCTACCAAAGATCTTCAAGTTCCTGAAACTGGATTCATTGACTTGAACAGCGGGGTTTGAATTTTTGCACTTTCTCCTCATCAGCCGGATTAGAAAATAATGATCCTAGAGTAATTTTATTTTAGTTCTTTACAAAATAATGTTCTTGAGGTTCTCCCGTGGCTGGCTTCTCTATGACAAGATTTTTGTTAGATAAATAGATGGTAATCAGCTATAAGCGGGAAAAGCCTCTCGCATTCTGTAAGGAAGACATTATGCTGGAAGTGGAGGAAGCTCCATACCACAACAGAGTGGGATAATTGTTGTAACTAGATATAGTTAATGTGTCAAATTATTCAGTAGCTTCTTATCCAACTCTTTTGAGAACAGCAACTGTAATGCACACAAGCAACTTCGTTTCATATACCTAGGAGAAGATCATAAATACGAAGAAAACAAATTTCAGTATGAAAACATTGAATCCTGCTGAGATGCTCCATCCCCTCCACCACCTTTAGACAGGGAACTGCCTTTTCAAACTGCCATGGAGCCCGTTGCCTTACCCAGTCCAATTAGCCCCTCGGCTTCTATAAGCTCTTCATCATACCTATTAACGCCTAACCATAAAAAAAAATTTCCATATGCAGCCTGCATACCAGAAAAGAAGTAGATAGGTGGATTGGATCAGATTGAGGGAAAGATGGGAGATGCATAGCTTCCTGTTGAGACTCAGTTAGACGACTGGGTTAGGAAGAAATCACCATTGGAATTGGATGCAGTCCCAACTCTAAATAGTACCGTATACGTCCTTAGAAGCATTTGCAAAGACATTCAAACACAAACCCATAAAACACAGAACTTGAAAATACAGGAAACAAGTGAAGCAAAAGCATAAAGTCCGAAAGAAAAACAAAAAAAAAGAGAATACTTAAATTTTGTTGCTTAAATTAACAACAGGTCGTTGTAGTATAGTGGTGAGTATTCCCGCCTGTCACGCGGGCGACCCGGGTTCGATCCCCGGCAACGGCGCTACCTTCTTGAGAACAAAAAAAAAAAGGTTTTGAAGGCCAACTCATTGTTTCGTTCGTGGTCAATTTCCTTTGAAAAATATTATTTTCGTTCTTTATCATATTAATATTAAACCATTTATATTTTTAGAAAAACTTATGTGCACATTGGAGAAATCTCAAAGGAGAGATTTATTTTTCAAATTTGAGGGACTTACTCGGAAGTGACATTAACCTCAAACAAAAAGCCCGCCCTCCTGTGTTCTTCTTTTCTTCTCATCATAAGCATCAGCGCCTACACTAGCAAGTGCCAGAGCCAGCTGCTCCTCCTACTTGCTGTCTTCTCTTTCTTCTTCCTCAGAAATTAACTATAATTGCTTCAGTTCTTTAGGTTTTTCTGCTTTACTTTCTACAGCTTCAACAAAATCCACTGCTTTTCTTTTATTCCTATAACCTTTCCTAATTCCACTGTTTTTCTGCGGGTTCTAGCCATGGAAACTGACGAGGATCAGCGCGTAATTCCATTCCAGCTACAGTTCGACAAACCTATCCCCTCTCAGGTATGTTTTATGCTCTAGTCACTCCACTGCTTTCTTCCCTCCCCAATATGTTTGTTTGTGTGCGTGCGCGCGCATAGATGTGTCAAGATATTTGGATTATATGGATTGACTGTCTTCATTGTTAAACATTCTTTCAATTGATAGATTAAAATTGCGGAATGGAATCCAGAGAAGGATTTACTTGCAATGGTCACAGAGGACTCCAAGATTTTGCTGCATCGATTCAATTGGCAGCGGTTGTGGACGATTTCTCTTGGTACTCTCTCTCTCTCTCTCTCTCTCTTAACCTCATGAATCACTAAAATGGATATGATGAAGTTGTATATAGCTTGAAATGTAGACTTTAGGTTCTACTTTCACAATTACCTGGCTTAGTTCTATTTCATTGTTGATTGCCTATTTTCTCTTTTTCAAATCTTAACAAAAGTTGAAGGAAAAAGAAGTATACATGCAAATTCTAGCTCTAGTTATCTATAAGATTTCTCTTGTATGATATGCCGTGGATCCTTCAATTAATTGTGACTTGGGTTCTAAAACCTGTTAAAATTTGGCATCTCAAGGAATACATATAGGCAATTTGTATACTTTCTGTGGCTGTCTGGTGTTACTTGTGCCTTTCTGTGTTTTTGGGTCCTTCAGGGAAGAGTATTACATCCTTATGCTGGCGTCCCGATGGTAAAGCAATAGCTGTCGGGCTCGAGGATGGAACTGTTTCTTTACATGATGTTGAAGTAAGTGGCCTGTTCAGTTACCTTGGTTCATGTTACTCACTAGTTGGTTGGATTTCTTTTAATTGGCAATAATTAATTTAATTCTGTAAGCTAGTTAATTTGCTTATTGCAGCTTATTAGTAGTGAACAGTACTTCTCTACACTATAACCTGTGATTTTGTCCTTCTATGTCCTTTATGGATTTCCAAATATTTTAATAATCTCAGAAATTTTTATGATAACTGTCATCCTGTCACCAATCTCAATTTTAAATTTCGCAATGATCTTCTTCCCTTTCCATGAAGGATGGGTAGTTCTGCATATCGTTGTTAAGGTAGTTGAAGTTTGAGAATCCTTCTCCATCCACCAATGCACGATTTGGTTGTTGATTGAGAAATCAAGCAGTATCTTCAATCTTTTAAAAGTGACCTTCTAGGAAATGATTGTTTAAAGTTTTCTTCAATATTTAAATGATTGTCTTTTACTGTGTTCATTGCATAATTGTTGCTTTATGCATGCTCAAATATGGAGAAGCTTATCTACATATAATTTAAGGGCTCTAGCCTGATCCCAAATGTTTCTTCTTTTCATCCTTCAATACTCTGGTCTTATTACTTCTCAAGACTCTTTTTATGGATGAAGCAGAATGGAAAGTTGTTAAGAAGCCTGAAACCCCATGCTGTAGCTGTTCTGTGTCTTAACTGGGAGGAGGATGGGCAACTTAATAGAGTAGGTATTTTTTATTTATTAATTTAGAATTGATAAATTCTTGATTGAAGCATTTGCTCATCACCTAACTTTTTTCCTGTATATTTGACCAGCTGTGTTTTGCATGGCTATTAAGTGGATTATTTTTAGCATTAAGCTTTTCTCCAAAGATCAATTATTTTGGAATGAGTTCTTTTTATTTTGTTTATTTTTTTATTTTTTTTCTCATTTCATTTAATGTCATACAAATTGAAAATAAAAGCATAAGGTACTGTTTTCTTCTCCGAAAATGTCTACTATTTTTGCAGTGTGTTTATGTTGCTTCCGCTTGTGTTTGGACTACTTCTATTTAGTTCTGGAGACATTTTTGTTCTTGATGACTTGTAATATCTGTTCTCATATCTATTACACTTCTCCCACTTATTTATAACTTGGGTTTCAGGATGAATTTAGTAACTTTTCTGCATATGAAGACCGTACTTCTCGTTTCTTTCCTCCTGCTCCCAGAGCTCCACAGATGCCTGGACTTGTTTCTGGAGATTCCAGCTTCATGGATGATAGCGAAGATTCATTTCAAGAGTTGTCAAACTCTTCACACCAGCGGTTTAACATTCTATGTAGTGGAGACAAAGATGGAGGCATATGTTTTAGTATATTTGGAATATTTCAGATCGGGAAAATTGTAAGTTATTTATCTTTTCCTGCAAATATGTTAAACAATACTTATTACTGATTCATTTTGGTGATATTTTCTCTATTTGCTAGTGGCCTTTGAATTATGAATGCTATAGAAATTTTTTCTTTTTATTTTATTTAAATTTGTGTTTATTATTTTGTGTATATCCTATTTAAAAGTTATTTCTTTTCTCAAAAAGGCTTTTTGTGCATGGTTGTGCTATTAACCTATGAATATTTGTTTCTGTGTTTGTCTTGCTGTTATAGTTTTAATTTACAACCACTGGCTCTGGTTGTTTCCAGGGCATACACTTTTGCAAGTTTATATGAATCTCTTCTTGGAGTTATATGCTTTAGTATAAAGCCTGGAAACACTCTGAACCAAACTGCTAGAAAATTGTTCAATGTTTATAGTCCGCTGATGTCTAAAGAAATTTTGTGTTTATGGAAGTTGTTCTATTTTTCTCCTTTTCTGTATTTTATTACATTTATTGCTAGATTTTTTATTTTTAATTTATCAGCTGTAATAGATAACTTCTTTTTCAGTTTTATGTTTGATCTTCCACTTAATTGTTGTTTTCCATGTAAACTCTTACACCTTCAAAACAATGTGCCAGAACATACATGAGCTTTCTGTTCCTGGTTCCTCTGTGGACAAGCAAGCCACTCATCGACTTCTGAATGCTTCAATTAACAAGGTCTGTTCATCCTTCCTTCAGGTGGCCACATTTTCAAAATTTGGAAGGATGGATCCATTATAATTAGCAAGGACAATAGCTTTGTAAAGACAACTGACTTTATTGTGTTATTTGAATTCATTAGGTTGCTTTATCAAAAGACCTTTGTCGTTTAATAATCATGTGCACAGGAGAACTTGAGGGGAATGGGCAGGGTATGCATGGTTTGCACTGCCTGGTACTCAATACTTCCATATTTTGTAAGAGGCAAGTTTGCTGGACAGACTATGGCAATTCACTCGCTAATTTGAACTTATGCTTAATCTTTGTAATCCTAGACTATTTCATTTGAGTTTCTTCACCTTTATCTTCTGTATATGCCTTTTCACTGTTTTAGTTACATTCTAAAGATTACTTTATTTTAAAATTTGAAATTACTGAACATGCTGTATAGGCATTCTTTCTTTACCCCTAGGTCTGCCCCTCATTGTTTCACTTTCTGTCAACTTTAGAAAAAATGAACTCCATCAAGTGGCCCAACAAGCTTCTAACATCCAGGACTTAACTGAGGTTACCCAAGCTTCATTATCAGTTATGTCTAAGCAGTGGTCAGATGCCATGAAAATTTTTCATGATAAGTTCGATTCACTATCTACTTTGATCATTGACCATGGTAACTGCTGATTATAGCAATAAAATTCATTTTACTTGATATCTTTTGTAGTTTCTCATTTTCATATTCATTGGTTTTGTTTCATTTTCATCAGGGCTAGACTCATCACCCCAAGAGGAGTTTCTGAGCCTTTTAGGTGGTGCTCGAACCAGTCCACCAGTTCATCAATTTTTAGTCAACTCTCTCGGTGAAGCAGTAAGTGTCTTGATATTTTACTTGTGTGTTTTATGTGTTTGCATGTAGATACATAGATATATATGTGTGGGTGTGTGCATTTCAGAAAAAGACACTGTGATCATATTATATCTTATCCAATGAGTTTTTCATTTGGTAGGGCATGAAGCGGGTCTCAAAGGTTGTTTGTGGTGCTGGAAAAGAACTTCAAAATATTGTCCTCAATCATCTCCAGGTGCACTATTTTCCCTTGTTCTAATCATTAATATTATATCAACTATTGGGAACAGTTAATTTATGTTAGGAAGTAAAGTTGGGGCCTTGGGGGACCATCTGTTGGAGTTGGAAATTGCTTGCTAGGTATATAGTTGTATTGTGGCACTAAAAGCTAAGCCCTCCACCCCAATAAATTCCTGTTAGAAACAGGTCCAATCTTATTTTTATTCTAGACAATCTCTAATCTATTTCCTAACTTGGAGTTGTGTGTTATTTATCGTACTTTTAAGTTCATTTCTTTCTTTGTTCTATGAAAACCATTGTGAATTGCGTAATTCTTCCCTGATGACACCTTTTTTTCCTGTTGAGAGGAAACTAAAGATAAACATCCATTTCCCAGCCTGCTGCAGAAATTATTGGATTCAGGATAGGGGAACTTAGAGGTCTTTCAAGATGGCGTGCACGTTATCAGGGTATTGGTTTGGATGAGACACTTATGAGTGATGCAACTGAAAAATCTGGCATGCTACTAATACAAGTTGAACGGTTTATGAGGATTCTATCTTCTGTGGTGCAGCAGGTGCCCTAATTTGGTATTCCTTAGTCTGTTTTAAAATCTTTGAATTGAGCTGTAGGGCTTCTTTTTTGGTTACTGATGTTTAAGTTTAGATCGTTAACAACTTAACATTGTCTTTTCCCGCCAGTTTTCAAATTTTTTTAATTGGCTGCTCAAATGCATAAAGCTACTTATGCAAGAACCCAGTGATCAGCTTCTACCATACAACAGGTATGTCCTTCAGACATTCTTCAAATTCATTCTGGTAGCTGAAATATTTTCACATTTCTGTTTTTGCAGCGAACTTGTTGTTATATTCTTGAAGTTTTTATATGATCAAGATCCTGTAAGGCAGTTACTGGACCTATCTGAAGCTGATTATGATATTGAAATTGACTTGTAAGTGGTCTTTCCAACCAGTGCTTGTTTAAATGCAACTCTTTTGTGTGGCAATCCTGCCTACTGTATAACAATATTTTTTTATATGGACATTTTGGATCATTAAATTTCATGGAGTGGCTTAAGCAAATGAACAGGTCCTTGGAAAGGATTTAGGAGAAGTTACTTGTTATAAAAGAAATGAATTTATGTTTGAAATTTGAACATAAACTGACTGATATCGAAACGACTAAGGCACTTCCCAAGTTCTTGGATGCATGTCACTGCTTGTTAAGAAGGGCTGTTTTCTGTGGGATACATGTCCAATAAATTCATATCTTCTGGTGGAATATATATGTATAGAAATACATGCTACAAGCACACATCTGCATGGAAGCTTATGGTCTGATTCTTATCCCCTCTGACCATTTATAGTTTGTTTATCTTCCAGAGAAACCATGCAAAGGGTTAGGGAATTAGCTCTATTTGGAGGATTTTCAGATTCCGAGTTTCTCCGGAGGACTTTAGCCAAGGAATTTCAACAGGTGGAGAGTAGGTATGCCTTTTGTTCTAAACTGCCTCTGTCTTTTACTTTATACTCAAAATTAGAATTCAATGTAACATGAGTTTAGGACCAAAAGAAAGCTTGTATAAGGTGCTAATGAGTTATAAGCACTCTGAATTGTTGAATAAATCTAGATGAAGTATTAAGGGTATTTTTTTCTTTTCCGGAGCACATACACCAAGTTAACCCCATTTCATTAGTAGCATTTAAAAAATTGTTAGATTTTGCCTCTTCATTTTTGCTTAACTTTCTTCTGAAATTTCCCTGCACCATCTCTTATACTCTCATCTTCATTGCTAATTTCTCAGAAGATATAAAGCACTTTATTTGGCTTTAAAATTTTAGTTTCAAGGACGCATTCCTGGTGCCATTTGCAACAATATCTCGGAAGATAGTTTGTGAGGATTTACGGCCACTCTTCCCTGTTCCATCATCGACAATATCCACATCTATCAACATTCCCGTGTCAGTGTCTTACTATGAGGTATCTCCAGATAAGACACAAGACCCTCTTTAAGTCATAGGTCATGTTTGTATGGTGATCCAGTGATCTATACAATTTATAATTCATCTTGACTTAGTTAAATTTCTAACTTTAGTATTCAGTTTCAGCATCTTAACATCGGAATGCAGCACTCTCTTTTTCTTGCATGGTACGTTCATTTGATTATGTCATGTTTTTTTCTTTTTCTATGTCCACTTCTAGGATACAACCCGAGCTGATTCTTCTTGTCAAAGTTGTCAGAGTGGCTTGATTGATTATGTATCTTTCCAGATATCAGAAGATTCTTGTCGAGATGTTGCTAACTGCATAAGCATTGCGAGGGGATATATGCAAAATTCTAGCAATGTTAAAAAAGGCTATACTTCATTTGAAGCTGTATTATTATCTATACCTGATGGTTACCATTGTGTTGATTTGTCTCTATATAAGGTGAAAACTTAAGTTACTTGTTCATCTTCTAGTTTCAGGATTGTTTTCCGGATTTCATGTAACCACAGTTGTTTGAAACAGGAGAATCAAATTGTTCTCCTATTGAATGGAGCAACTATACCTTCTGAAAGTTCTGGAGAGGCTTATTTGATGATTGTGCAAACTAGTGACCTTCCATTTGTATCAATTGCAAGATCCTGTTATCTGGATTGTTGGACGTTGGATCATCTAAAGGTAAATTTCATTTTCCCATTATGGTCCACATTCTAGGGTTGAACATTTTATAATAATACATGCTCGCTTCATAGGTTCTTTTATCTCGGTATCATTTAATTATAATTCTGTAGTTTTGATGTCTTGAGATTCTTAATCCTATTCTTATATTCATAGTTTTTATAGTCGGACCAATCCTTTTTTAATGATTGTTCTTCTAAATTAAGGGAGGATATGCTACCCTTCATTATTAGACTAAAACTCCCTTGTAAATAAGATAGTCGAGAAATTGTCTTTAGTTGTTTTGAATAACATGTCAATCATCTTTTCATCTTCTATAATTTTTTTCCATAAAAGAAATATTACTTGTAAGATGAACAATTATAGTATTATTGCTTGCGGTTTGACTTTATATCAATTAAAACCATTTACTTTTCGTAGCACTTCAGTCTTTGTTGGTTGGTGTTTTGTTATTTTACTAAAATTCTTTGTTTTTAAACTATTATGTTGCAGTTTTTAAGATGTTTTCTCTAACTTTGATTTA
>NW_019014665.1:1219883-1230414 GCF_000150535.2 Carica papaya | reverse complement strand
ATCCATAGACATTTTCTTTTGAAAGATTGCAACGTTCCTTAGAATAATAACAAAATAAACTTCAATTTTCCTACACGTTTGGGATTCAGAAGGGATTAGAATTCTATTAGGAGATGACAAAAAATAATCTTATGAGGAATGACAATGAAGTTGGAAAAATGCATTTCAAATACCATGAATGTTGATGGAACTTGGAAGACATTGTTCCAATTCCACTTAGTTCCGATGAGCTCAATTTATGTAATTTTAGATGAAATTTTCGCCATCTTCTTGGCAAAGTAGGTGTAGATTTCAAAATGAATTCCAAAAATATTCTTACATTTTGACTTGTATTGGAAGCATTTATATTACAAGGGAGAAATAAATAGAAACCATGAGCATTGAATATCTCTGGAGGCTGGAACCATCTATGGTGAAAAACAGGAATATTTTGGAATGGATCTATCCCAAGATTTTGAGATAATTATGTGAAAGTGACTTTTATGTTATTTAAGGAGTATTTAACTTATCTGGGAACTACTAAGAGGCTTGTATTTTGGTTTTGGAATTCTACTTCTTATTTATATAGAAGTCTTATTCTGTTATTGTTTTCCTATTAAGTATTCTAGTCATAGTAGGCTATGAAGAGCATCCTGTATATAAACGAATTATTCATTATTATTTTACAAACTGCTTATGAAGAAAAATCATTAGTGTTCTCTTATGAATTGGGTGTTTAACAACTCTACGATTGTGCTTGTGACAATCTTGTTATTGTTATTGTTGTCAATATTAGTGATTGTGGGTTGCCTTATTTTTCTTTTTTTGTTTCACTTAAACCCTGTTCGGGTCTACTACATCAATAACTTTTTTTCTTTGAGATAAAAATCACTAACTAACATTTTGCACTTTCAATTATGTGGCAACTTGCAGTGGCTGCTGATGGACATGAACCTGTCCAGATGAAGCTACATAAGTCCTTGCGACTTTGGTCATTCTATGTGGATCTGGAGGAAAGCTTGGGTACTTTGGAGTCCACTAGGGCAGTATATGAGCGGATATTGGATTTAAGAATAGCCACACCCCAAATCATTATAAATTATGCATTTCTGCTGGAGGTATGAAAGTTTCTCCTGTAGTTATAACTAGTATACTTTATTAAAAGTTCACCTCTAATCAATTTTGTGGACTGACAACTAGTTACACTTCAACTTCTGCAGGAAAATAAGTACTTTGAAGATGCATTTAGTGTATATGAAAGAGGTGTCAAGATATTTAAGTATCCTCATGTGAAAGACATTTGGGTGACATATCTCTCAAAGTTTGTGAAGAGATATGGGAAGACAAAACTGGACCGGACAAGGGAGTTATTTGAGCAGGCTGTTGAAGCAGTATGGATCTTATTTTTCTTTAAGTTTTTGGTTTGGTTATCAGAATTAATAAATTTCGTAAGCATTCTTCAACTGACATAAGTTTTGGCCCATTAATTGTTTTTAGGTTACTTTTTGTATCTATTTGGCAACATATTTGCTAATGAGTGCATGCTAATCCAGTTTCATGCAAGTAACCTGG
The DNA here is from genome assembly GCF_000150535.2 of Carica papaya. Next base: position 1,228,863 of record NW_019014665.1, on the reverse strand, counting down.
TTGTTTGTCTGATTTATGATTTATGATTTTTTTGGTGACGTACTGTGCATATGAATTTCTTGCTTAAGTTGAAGTTGAAAGCAGCCACTGGGATTCAAACGAAAAGTGTTGCTTGAGTTTCCCCCTTATACCCCCCTTTATTCATTAAACTCTAATAGCTGTTCCAGTTTGTAGCCTTTCATTATGGGTGATGTGCTAATCTTTTTTGTTTCTGGTTTTGTCATGGTTATTTTCTTTCTGTTTTTCTGTTTTTTTTCTTTTGGTTTCTTACATCTTATCGAAATGTATTGTAATGGCGAGGGTGCTACGGAAGGATGTAACAACTTGCAGCAGTTTAATTTGGCATGTAATTTCTTCAAGGCATTTAAGCTCTGAAAGAAAAAGAGGGAACTTGCACAACCAATTAAAATCTGAACAAAATGCAATTTGGACTCATGTTCTTTTGAAGTTTCTTATGTATACGGTTGCCAAACTTGTTTGATTGTTCAATAAAATTTTAGAGAATATCTCTCTGAAATGTTGAATTTTGGGAGAGATTTTCAGTTGATCTAACCAGTTTATTATTGAGCTTTTGAATTATCCCAAAAACAAATAAATGAATTATTGAACTCTGTAAGTGAGCCTACATAGTAAATATAGAAATTTGGGAACATTTTGACTTTTGCGATGAATATGTATGAATGACTTACAAAAAGTAGGAGAATTCTCACAGGAGGGATTATCCTAACAAACTACTGCTGTTGAATATTGTTAAAAGACGGGTTAACTGACTGTCCATTGTTTTAAACAGATCATGATTTTAGCGTTTTCTTCTATCTTGAGTTGGATGATGCTACAAAGTCTTTTTCTGATCATTCATGTGCAATGATGCTGACATTCTCATGTTCTTTTGTTATGCTTATCAGGCCCCTGCTGATGCCGTGAAACCCTTATATCTGCAATATGCTAAACTGGAAGAGGATTTTGGTTTGGCGAAGCGAGCCATGAAGATCTATGAACAAGCAACCAAGGCAGTTCCAAATGATGAGAAGCTTGAGATGTATGAAATTTATATTGCTCGTGCAGCAGAAATATTCGGTGTCCCAAGAACAAGAGATATCTATGAGCGAGCAATAGAGTCTGGACTGCCGCACAAGGATGTGAAGACTATGTGTCTGAAATATGCAGAGTTGGAGAAAAGTTTAGGAGAGATTGATCGCGCTCGTGGAATATACCTATATGCATCACAATATGCGGATCCACGATCTGATCCTGATTTCTGGAATAAGTGGCATGAATTTGAGGTGCAACATGGAAATGAAGATACCTTTAGAGACATGCTGCGTGTTAAAAGAAGTGTTTCTGCAAGCTATAGTCAGGTATCATCTAATTCTTTCTTTATTTTCTCTTTAGCTTTATTTAACTACGAAGGAATCAATATCTGCAAAATGACTTAAAAAACCTACCACGAATATTTAATATGAGGTAAGGAATGCATGTCAATGGGTTGTGCCTAAGTGGGAGAGCGAAAACAAGGTTTGCTACTGTTATTGCAAAGTGGAATTAGGTAGCATTTGGTGAAATGAAAGAACTGAACACAACAGAAATAAGCAGGACAATATAGAACATAATAAGTTAATTTGATGTGTTTGGTATTTATTAGACTGGCTTGTATAAATTGTCGTGTTTTATGTTTGGTATGTACTGAACACTAGAAACTACAATTTATGATTCTAAATTGCCGTTTGAACCATTGGCATTTTTAGTTTTAATTTTTTCGTGAAACTTAATATAACAGTATTGCATATGTCAATATATTAAGTTACTATTATTTCTTTTAATTATAAAAGTGATAATTATAACTAGTTTTTAGTTTAGTTATATATTTAAATTACTTCCAGATGATTATAATAATATACTAAATCTAATTTTCATATAGTTAACATTGATACTTGCAAAAAATGTGACATAAAAAAAGAAAATGAAATGAAGAGATTTTTTTATGTAAAAATAAATGTACTTGAGGTAGGCTTGTTCGTCTAGCATTCTCTTGTATTATTCTTTATTTAGGATTCCGAACAGGTGGCTGAGAAAATTGAGAGGATCATGAGAAATCTTTTATGATCTGGGACAAGTGGGGTCTTGATAATTATTTTAACTAATATTTAGTTAGTTAATTATTTTCGACAAAACATCAAACTAATTATATAAATAAATAATTTATTTGCTGAAAGTTACAATAGTATGCTAAATGTAATTTTCATATAATTAACACTGAGACTTGTAAAAAATGTGAGGTAAAAAACAAAATGGAATTGAAGAAACTTGTATTCCTTGTTCAGGATTCGTAGCAGGTGTCTTAGAAAATTGGGAGGATAAAGAAAAATCTTTTCTGGTCTCAGACAAGTGGGGTCTTGATATGTCATTTGATTAGATGAGATATATATTGCTTTTCCCAAAAAGACGGTGGTGTTGATGTTGGAAATCTAATGTCCAAAAACCTGCCTTTCATTCTCCTTTGGAATCTTGTTTTCTGTTGCACAAGATGATCGAGAGTGAGTAGAGGTTACAAAACAATGGCTGGGAGGAATGTAAATCTGTAAGTACCATGACTAACAGGAGCCCCTGAAATTTCTTTCTCTGCTCGGCATGGGTCATCAACATTCTTCCTTTTTCTTTTAGGAAAAAAACCTTTTGGCTGGTACTTAATTAAACAGCTAAAAAAAACTCAGAAACTGTTGAATCGAGTGACTAATATTGAACACATGGATGCTTACAGTATCTCTTCCACGCAGGGTGTGTTTAGCACGTTGAATCGAGAAAGAAAGATCTTAGCATATCAGTTACGATGTGTTTCCAAAAAGTTTCCATTGAGATCTTGGTCTCATGTTAACCGTCATATTTTGATATTAGGGTGATCTTCCTTGTTTGTCTTGCTAACTCTTATTGTTTCTGTTGTTCCAGACGCACTTTATTCTACCAGAGTATTTGATGCAGAAGGATCAGAGAATGAACATAGATGACGCCAAAGAGAAACTGAAATTGGCTGGTGTTCCTGAAGACGAAATGGCTGCTCTGGAGAAGCAGTTAGTTCCTTCATCCAATAATAATGCTACTGCTAAAGATGGCACCAGAAAGGTGGGTTTTGTAAGTGCTGGAGTTGAATCAGAGACTGATGGAGGAGTAAATGCCACCGCAAATCACGAAGAAATTGAGTTGCCCGAAGAAAGTGATTCAGAAGAGGATGATAAAGTCGAAATTGCAGAGAAAGATGTTCCTGCTGCGGTTTATGGAGGTCTTGCCCGGAAGAGAGAAGATGAAGAAGATGCAGCTGGAGCTACCAAGGGTCTTGGAGCCCTAGAGAGAATTAAAAGGCTGAAACGAGGGGCTTGATAAAAGTTTTAGTTAGAGAGTTGATTGACTGAAAGATAAAACAATTTTGACATAATTAGAGAATTTATTGTAACTAACCGGCAGAGGATCTTAAAGCATCTTCTGGTTAAGAATTTGTTGTAATGGTAGGCATGTATATTTTAATGAAGTCTGTACAGCTCGTGTTCTTTCGATCACTGCAATTTCCGATATTCACTGGGTTGAAGACTCAGATTTCTCAGCAAATTCAAGTGTTATTTAGTTCTTATTTACTGTTAGCATCTCAAGGTAAGAACAAAAAACCAGAGTACTAGCAACGAGGGACCAGATTGGTTTTGTATTTTGTCGATGGTTAAATCTGCAGTGGATGCAAAAAAGGAAGAGGACTGAAATGCATATTTTGGAAAATTATGTGAGGTTTGTAATCAAATAATTTATGTATTCTAAAAAAAATGTAAAACATTAATATTGTAATATGTGAAAATTTTTGGTCTTATATATATATATATATATATATATACACATAATGAGTAATGTGTATAGAGGAAGATTTAATTTGACAGAATTGAAATTTGAATAAAAATTTATTAAATTAAATTCACTAATTGTGACCATAAAATATTATCATTTTTGTGTTTAATAATATAATATATTATCTTATTGTAAGTCAGGCAGGGGGAATGAGAATACGCACGAACGGTAGTGAAGAAATTCGTGAAAGTAATTAATTATTAATGGAAAAATAAGAGAGACAGAAAATAGAAGAAACGAGAAAAAAGAAGATTTAATTTCTTCTCTCCTCATTATTACTCCCTCCACGTCCGCACAAAACCACCTTTTTTTTCTTCTTCTTTTTAATTAAATAAATAAATTCGAAATTTATGTAGAAATTATTTAGAGATTATATCCTCAGTTTTAAAAAATAAATATTTATCTTTTATAAAATTTAGAAAAATAATTTTTAAATTCTATTTAATTTGATGAAATTTTTTGTATAGCTCAATTTATTTTCTAAAAATACATAATCATTTCACGTATAATTTAATATAAATTTAATTTTTACTAATAGTACAATAGTCTAATAGTTAATCTCTCGTATTTTACTTAAAATCATGATTTAACTATTACTAAAAATGTAGAGTTCTTCATTTTATCTATGTATTATGAATTTACGGTAATCAGTTTATACTAAACTTACTAATTTGTTTATAGGTGAAAAAAATATTTTAAAACGATTGAGTTTTTTTAGTTGGATAGAATTAAAAATTTTACCTATTTTCACAAAAAAGTATAAATTTAATTTTTATATTCCAACATCCAAAGAAAAATCTGATTTTATAAATAAATTCCATATAGATATAAAATTTTTCTTAAAAATATTATAAATTTATCATTGATTTACGTATAAAATAAGTATAAATAACTTCAAGAAAATTACAACAAAATATAACCCTACTTAATTTCACTCTAGTCAATAATTGAAAAACTTCATTTTCTCGATGTTAATTTGTGTAGAATTTTAAGTCAAGAACTATAGTCCTAGTTGAATCGAAGAGAGTCGAATTCACATCCGTGTTATAGAATTACTTAGCTTAGATACCATATGATTAGGTATCATATGAGGAGACTCGACAAAAATCTTTTATACCTTTATCAATTTCTCGATAAAGAAAAATATGACCAATAGTGATTCAAATGTATACAAAATTTTTTTTTTTTTTACTTCTTACTAACAAATAATGATTTATAAATTTTATGATAAGTAATTAAATATTCATAGTGAACTTCGATGAGACCTTATGTTGAAGCAATAACATATTATCGTTGAAGTTATAAAATATTATCTAAATTAATTATTTTATGTCAATAAAAACTCTAATTGCATCATAAAAATTAAAAAAAGAAAAAATTATTGGTATATTCGTAATTATTATTATCTTCAATTCTTTTATCTCGACAAATCTCACTTGTTATATATTATATTATGTAAAAATCTTACATATTTTTAGCTTTTTAATTGATGAATTTGTATAAAATGAAAGGTAAAACATGATGGCGGCATAAGATGGCATTTGAGAAAATTCCCATGAGGAAAGACGATTTCAAAAAGCTTCATATGGGATTAAATTTATTTTGATTATTTTAGAAAAATCACTCATAATTAGAATAAGTATGAATTTCCAAATGGGTTTCACAAACCAAATTTATTTGTCCCAAGATTGTCCATAAATCTTCTTTTTTTTCAAAATAATAATAATAATAATAATAATAATAATAAGCATCTACAACAAAGTTCATCAACCCCACCCCAACATTATATTAGTCAATTAGAGGTCCCTTTTAAGATCACACACAGAAAACTTCAAATCAATCAAATAAACCATGTGATGATTGGTAATTTACTTTCTCTGGGTTTCAATTAGATTGGATATTTCTGTATAAAAATACAATGTTAAGTATACATATATATCATGAACTAATGAAATGATAAAAACACAAAGTAAATATAACACCAATCACTCATTCAAACATGAATAAAAGAACATTTCTATTCTTTACATAAGTTTTCTATGATCCCATCATACATCTCACGTACTGAAAACCATCTGTATGTATATATATATATCATCAAAGCTATTCCTAATTTAAATCAACCCAAGATAACTTCAAAATGTCTTTTCAACCACCAAGAACACAACCCATTTTCTAATTTCTTTTTTTTTTTTTTTTCAAAAATTTCCTTTTCTTTGAACACGATAGTTTTCTATTCTTCAAAAAAGAAAAAGTTTTCAAAAAAATTACCTATACCCCACGGCTAATCATCTCATTGTACTGATTCAATGATTCTTGTCTCTGCAACCTCATCTCCTCGTTGAACTTCTTTATAAACGCCTCTACTCGCCGGTTCAACTCGTCCTGACTCAGTGACGGCTCTTTCCTCAGCTTCACCGGCGAAGGCGTCATCGGTTCCGGCGACTGGAAGTTAGTTCGATCTTTGAACGTCTCAGATTTCTTCACCTGATGCAGATTCGCTTCCCCCACGTTCAAATGACGGCCGTGATTCTCCCATGTGTCCGATTTCTTCAGGTGCCTTGTCAATGGCATGGCCCTCCCCTCCGTTATCGCCTTCCATGTGTTCTCCAGCGTTTCGTTCCGTTTCGGCTTCGCCACTCTCAGTACTGCTCTTCCTCCTGCAAATTTTAACCCCAATTAAATTACTTTTTTACCCTCTCTTCCCTAAACAGATTTTTTTTTTTAACTTCTTCACTTTTTACCAGACAAAAGGGTGTTTTGGACTTTTCAGCTCCTAAGCGTTACATATACGCCAATTTCGAAACTGCTCTAACATTGGAAAGCGCGATAATTTAAACGGCAGCGTTTTTGTATTGTACTTCTTCTTTTTGAAATTCAGAAAACGTTAAAAATGAGAACGGCGCCGGAGAAGCAGGCTCCTCGCCGACCAAAAAGTTTTTGAAAATTCAAACTGAGAATCTGGTAGGTAAAAATAAAATCCAGCCGTTGAATTCAAAAATAAACTACCTTCAGGACTGGCTTTAACCGGTTTCCGGTGACTGAATCTCGAAGAAGCCGGAGGTTTATCCGGCGACGAAGAATACTCCGATTGATTATCCGAGAAATGCATCCTTCTCGGCGGGGTCCATGTGGATCTCGAAATCACAAACTCATCTCCGCTGTCTCCAACAGAGCCATCCGCCACCACAATCTTCTCTTCTTCCGTCTCCGCCTCCGCACGCAGAGTACTCTCCATCTCAGAAACCTTAGCCTCCGCTTGCTTCTCCTCATACACAACCGTCGTCGGCTCCACGAAGCCGAATACCGACCGCTCCTTGGACTCGAAACCGAACGTCAGATTCGAATTCACGGAGACCATCGTCGTCGTCGGATGATCAGCCCGTTGGATCTGGCTCGGCTGATCGATACGATCTTCTTCCTCGTGACTGCTACGGTGGAACCTGGAGGATGCAGCGATTGAGATGATGATACCGTTGATGACGACGTAAAGATAAGGAGGCTTCAACCAGGAAAGCAAGGAGCTCCATATTCCAGGAGCTCGTGAAACAGAGAAATCCAAGAATAATGGAAAAGAGACCTTGAGGAACAGAGCTAAGATGAGCACACCGGTGGAGATAACCAGAGCCTTGAAGGACAGAATCCAGGTGGTTGAAGACACCATGGTTTTTTTGTTTAAGGTAATTAATACTGAACAAATGGTGATTATCACTAAATTAACGAGCTTAATCAGGGTGATTAAGCAATTGGCTTCGGAGAGAGAGAATGGGAGAAGGTGGTGAGACGAGTGGATAGAGAGTGGGAATGAGTGAGGTGAAGAGTTATATAGGCATGGATTGTAGGGACGCTGTTTGAGACTGAATATTCACCGTTGGATGGGAGGTTCAGTTTACTGGACGGTGGATATTGGAAGTAGGTAGCGTAATCGCGTGGTGTTTGACCCTGTGTGGTGGCCCACATGTAAAAATACCAAATAAATAAAATAGATTAATTAGAGAAAAAGTGCCGGTAAAGATAATAATAAAATTTACAGCTTTTACTCATTTACCATAATAATAAAATAAAATGCCAAATGGCAATAGCTTATGAACTTATATTTCACTATTATAGTCTGCGTATAATTTTTAATTTAATTTATTAATATATTTATAAGAACTTAATAAAGAAGTTAAATTTTGTCCCAAAAAAATAAAACATAAATAAATTAATATTATAAATACACCATATACAAATATGTCTTCTACCCACAAAAACCCAAAATAAAGAGTTTAAAATAGTTAAAGCTGCAAACTTTACGGGGAAGAGAAAAGATGGGTTTTATTTTAGGAAAGAAAGAGCAGTTTTTGGCAGGAATTATATGTATATATATATATACATACACACACAATAGTGTGAGAGACATTTTGAAATATTTTAAAGAAGAACCCAACGGTCATATTATTGACCGTTAGTCGCGCAAGCTGTGCTAAGATGCTGAGGCGCTGAACCAACGGGTGCGGGGAGGGGTCGCCCATGGCACGTGACCACCAACTTGGCTTTGGTTGTGGTGGGTTCACCTCCGACCGACAATGTTTAATTTGTGTTACAGGGTGCTTGAGTAGAGGTTATTTTATTAATTTAATTAAACCAGTCAGTGGTTTCATTCTAGAGTTTCTTTTTGTGAAATCATTAATTTATGCATTACCACTCTTATTCTTTAATTCCTTTTGGTATCTTTTTTTTTAGATACAAGGGAAAGAGACAAACACAGTAAGTCAGAACAAAATATATGTATAGGTATTACATATCTTAGGCTACAAAATTTCGATAATGTCCTTTTTAATGATGCGGTAATGAAAGATCTAATTTGCCAAATAATTATCATACTGATTCATTTCACGATAAATATATTATACCTTGATAGTTTAATTTTTTATAAGTCAACCGTTAATATCTAAAATAAGGTTATAATTAACATTAACAGGAATCACTTCATTGTTCAGAACTTTATTCGAGACCTGAACGGTGAGATCATTATCAATCTCCAGGATAACATGACGTGAGCCAAGGTTTCATGCTAACGCGAGGCCATCCAAGGCCCCTCACAGTTCAGCTTGAA
>NW_019014665.1:1196600-1216119 GCF_000150535.2 Carica papaya | reverse complement strand
GGAAAGGATAAGCTAACGGACGTTATGCAGTTTTTTTTGGGTCAAAAGACAAAGCCGTTATAACCCACCGTCCATTTCTTTCTTAATTGCCACGTTTCACCAACCTTACGAGACGATCCTCCTACGTTGTTGCATGTCTCCACTTTCGCCGGTTCTTCAAAGAGAAATTACATGACTTCCCTTTCCAAATACAATAATAAAAAAATATATATTTTAATAATTAATTAATATTTATACGTCTGTAAATAATTTAATTATCTTACAACAAAATTAATATTTTTTTGAATAATCTTACATACAAATTAGGTTTACCTAAACATATAGGTCCATTATATAAAGGAAAAAAATATATTTACAAGTTAGATTAACGTGTAAGCATATGATAAATATATTTAAAGAGTAATTAGGGTAACCCTCACAACAAAAGCTCCTTGAAATTCTCTTCACGTTGCATTAATTGAGATAAAATATTCTTATTTTAATATAAATATATATATTGTTAATTAAATTATATATAATAATTATAATATAATATCTTAACGAGAATATATAAAAATATTCGCTCCAATTCAAATATTCAACTTTTATAATGTTAACATGTTATCGATAAATAGTTAGTAAAATATAATATTTTACTAATTACGAACTTGTTAGTCATTAGGAGGATCACCCTTTCGGATAAAGAGAAGAACGGTAAAAAAAATTTGTTGACGTGGGTGCTAATATGTTATTGATATGGTGTTTATATTGATAAACTCTCGACATATTACATATCGCCTTAATAATTACTAAACGACATTATTTAAAACACATTTGGTCTTTGATTCAAGTAATTTTTTACCTCTTTTTAAGAAATTAAATACTCTGAGTACTCTGAAGTATACACAGTGTAAATCCAATTATACTGCACTCCGCAAACTTATGTACACAATGTAATCTTCGAATAAATATAAATTCATGTACCTCCTATCCTTCAAATTCTAAAAGAGAGTTCCATTTTCATTATCACCAAACATGAACTTTGGATATAAATCAACACTAATTTTTATTTTCTTTTTGGGTCACTGTTGCTATGTTTTCTGTTTCCGATGGGGGAAACAGGCAGTCATTGCTGGTGAAGGTATTAAAATCATGGTACTAATCTCTCACCGATTCAAAAACATCCCTTGTGTTAATGATGAAAAATCATAGTCTTTAATTCCAAGTTGAACTGAAGAAAGCTGGGGCGTTGAAGAAGGTCTACTTGCTCCGATATTCATCACACCATTATTCGAAGCTACTGGCTGTGGTACGTAGAAGCTGCAAGAAAGAATGTGATGAGGTAAGGATAATGAATTCACCCGACATGAATTGAATATGAAATTGGTATGGAATTAAAGTTTTATTTTTAACTCAAATTTTTTTATTTCCTTTCTGTTGAATTATTATTTCTATTATAAAGAATTGACATTCGAACCAAATGTAACTTTAGATTTTCGGGTTTAGGAAATTCCAATTCCTAAAGCCTAAACTAGCATAGCAAAAGCTGCAACTTTGAACTAAGAAATTCTAGCTCAATCTGCTGAATCCATTACAGTTCTTACCCGGCTGCTTGAATATTTACAGAATTCCCATTTGGGTATGTCTGTTGGATGCTTAACATCTGGTACAAGAAGAGAATAACGAAGTAAGAGGTTGTTCTATTTTACAACTAGAAAGCTAGATACGTGCTCTTACAAGGCTCACCTGCTTATGTTTCTGTATATCAGCCATGGACATTGCTGCTCCAGGAACTTGATAACCAGTACTTCCCCAACTCTGTCTTGGTATGAAAATACCATTAGGACCAAGTTGGTTCAAGTTGACAGGAGAGGTTTGGAATCCAGGGCTAGTTTGTTTTGCAGCAGACATAAGGAAGGATTGTTGCTGGGAAAGCATGGCAATTTGCTGCTGATGCACGGAAAATGGAGACACCATACTGGACTGCACAAATTCGTTACCAAGATAATAAGAAACATGTAAACTGTTGAAGTAGGAAAAAGCTAACATTTTTTAACGAAAAAACCTAATATCACTTAATGTTATGTAGGGGTACGAGTAATAAAATGGAACCTTTTTATAAATCTATAAACTGGGATTATATCCTCTAAGTTAGTATTCTTGCAGAACATGGAGTACCCTTTACAACTAACCAATCATAATCACCAAAATAAGCCTTGTTCTAATCCAAAATAAACTGTCCATATTTCTTACGGTTTAAATTTTCATATAAAAAATGTTCTAATACGTACCTTCTCAAAGAGGTTCATGATATCATTCTTCGCATCTTTGGGCTGTTTTTCTGAAACAGAAGGTGTGACTGATGGTATAACCAATGCAGAATCTGTTAATAGATCCTCAATCCCATACTTAAGCTGCACATTGCTTTCAGCAGGTGTTGAGGGATCACTTATTTCCACTAATGATTTTGCTTCAGAAGCTGCATTTTATAATATCAAGATCAGTTGCAAGTTTGCAACGAATAAAGTCACCATATTATGACAACCCTGAACAGAATCATACATTGAGAATGGGTTGATGAACTGACTTCAGTGGAAGCCATGAATTTTGTTTCTCTAGAATCATCCATAGAAAGTAAATTGAAAAGACCAGTCGCGTAATCAACATTAGGTGGGTTTACTACTGGGGTAGCGATATGCTCCTTTTTCATTTCAGCTCTTGATGATTCCAAATTCTGCACAGATTCGTGTGGTTTTGGATCAGGTATGACCTGCAAATTCATGTTTTCAACATAAAGTGTGAGATTATGTAGAAAAATGCATCTTTGCCATTTATATAGTTTACTTTTTCCTCAAAACTAGCTTAAAGTTTTGATTTTTTTAAAAGTTCAATCTAAATGGTCTTAAAGAAAAAGGCAAAGTAGATACATGGATCCATTAGAAAGGCTTAAGTAATTAGTTGGTACCTGTTGAGACACTTTGGTTGGGACTTGGCTGAAACCTTTTGGTGGAAGATTGTTAGGCGCAGGTTGATGAGCTACTTTCCTCTCTCCAGGAACATGATTTATGGTGTTTGTGTATCTATCTCCATTATTCACAGATCCAGGTCTGTAAACTGAAGGCTTCCCCTCCTCGACCTTTAGGGCAGAATTTGATTTTCCATCTCTAGGAATCCATCTCTTCTCTTGATACCTACAAGATAACAAAAAATTGAAAATATCCCTTTAGCGTATAGCAGATGGCAAATATATAATGACAAAATGCTGGGTAAAAATTATGCAAACATTACTACTTGAGACCGAAACCTCCATTAGTCATACTTTGCCCGGATAAAATTCTCAATTCCAACTCTGTCATAATTAGGAGGTAACTCAGCTTCCCAGAAGCTATTTGATTTATCATTCCCCATGGCTGTCAGAAATAGTAGATCAAATATTAATTTCAGTAACAGGTTTTAATCTTGGGTCAAAAACTTTGTGGAAAGGTTTCTCCATTCTCGGGCATCTCCGAGTTTGGTTCATTCTTTTGGATAAATTATCCTACTTCTCAATAGAACTGAAAAACTTACAAAACACAAGAGTGGTGCTTACACTGAATAAATGAAACCTGCTCAGGAAGCCATGTGTCTAAAGTGGCAGATCTCACCTGTATCAAAATCCCACAGCTTGCTAAGCATGCCATATAGATAATTTCAATCCGTTTACTCCAGATGTACTTATACATATTCAGATGACATCGACATTAAAATGAAAAACACCATCTACCTTCGATATGTGTACTCCAAGGCTTCGGTGAATCCCTGAACATTGCATGCATATGAAGATTCCAAGGTTGACACTGGCCCATCGTGGAGCTCTGTCATAACAAAACATCATTACAAGTTAGAAAATCCGCAGACTATATAAAACAGGATAGAGTTTATCTGCACCATTGATGGTTGATTGTCTCTCTTTCAATAATCTGAACTATCGTAACAATTTTATAGCTAAATTGCGAACTTATTGGTATTGTTTCTATATACTTACTTGCTCTTGCAATCAGCACATTCTCTATTTTCTGGTAATTTAAGGAGGGTCTCCAAGATCTGTGCAAAATATCACAAGCTAAGGTGAAATTCATTTCAATTCATTTTACCTAAACCCAACCTAGTGCTGAGAAATAAGTCACTAGTTTAGAAAGGGTATGACAAGGACAATTGAGAAAGTACAGGCATATATCATAAATTTTCTTGCAAACACTTACTGTAGTTGGTATATCTTATAAGGGAGAACCAAAAGCTGCTGCAGAAAAGATTGCCCAGATTTGATTTTTCAATATTAACACATTATTTGTTTGTTATCACAAGATTAAAATAAAATTAAGAACACATTAAGTATATGATTTCTCTGACCGATTGATTTCATCCATTTCCATGACCATAAACCCGGGGGGTGGGGAATTGGAAACAGGGAGAACATGTTAAACAAGATTTTCCAGGGAAAGAGATATTTCAAGAAATCAGAAGTAATTTTTTGATTTACTAGTCATATTATATTTTTCATTAGAATAGTTCCTCCTTTTAACATATCTCTCTCTAATCCTTATCCTAACTGGAACTTTTATTCGCACAAGAAAATTGGCAGGTGAAATAATGCAGTGCAAACAGGAAAGCAGCAAAAATTTATTAAGGGATGCTGATCAATCGCAACAAATATATGTTTTTCATGCGGCCATACTCTGTTCAAGAATGATAATCAAACAAGCAAGAATTATTTATATTTCTGAGCCATGTTCTGCAACCTCTTAACCAAGGTTTCCACTTTTATATTTCTTGGATGAAAAACAGCAAGGAAACATGTAGCTATGCAGAAATCTCTGAAGTATAAACCATTCACCATGATTAAAAAGCTACTCAGTCCAATAGAATTCCAGGTCGTGGAATCGTCTATTCTAAAAATTGTAAAGCGTAGAAAGTACTAGTTTTTTTTTAGATAAGGTGCAAAGTACAAGTTATCTTCAAACATATATATACATAATGAAACTAAAACTACTTACAAACCTCAAGATATTATATAGAATATGTACACAACCACCATAATAGACAGCTGTAAATGTATCAATGCATTAAAAAAATCCTTATCGCTTTAACTAAATTCTATTATTGACTTACAACTCATAAGATGGGCCTTGATACCAGACAACCTGGGATCACCCACCAACCACCTTCAACAGCTATAATATGAACTGCATACAAGTTTCCTTTATTGGTAAACAACTGAAGATAAGACAGATGATTGATATAATCAATGTTTTTAAATCTTCAGCCTCTTAAATAAATAAAACCAAGTACCCAGAAATTAGAATAAAACTTGCAAAGAGTTTTATGATAATCATATGGGTTACAATTTCCAGAAACAAAAACAAGGACAAAAATAGATTCAGCACTAACAAGCAACTGAAAATTGATCAACATACCAATCCATTAACCAAGAAGTTTCAATACATTTATCTCATCTTATATGGAGTTAAACTTGAAGAACGATTTCTTTTCTAAAAGACCAAACGTGAAAAAATGAAAAATTCAAAACCTTTAACCAAATAGAGAAGCTAAGCAACAATAAGCATGAATTCAATTTTATCGACCCAAAAGTGATACACCCAGATGAGAAAAATCAATGAAAAATGAAGATAGATTGAAAAAACACAACGGAAAGGAAAATAACTAAAATTAAAGTAGAGGGAATGAGAGACAAAAGAGAAACCTTTCTGTGTTTAGCATTAAGTTCTTTAGAAACGTTGGCTTTCTGGTTCATGCTTCAACCTCTTTCTATCTCGTCAAAAACCTCTCTTGCTCTGCTCAACAAATGAAAAGCTTTCTCGTTTCTCTGTTTCTGCTGTCTGAGAATCGCTGAGCCCGTAAAGAGGAACGAAGAGAAAACAATAGAAGAGAGGTACAAGAATGAAATTCGGCAAAGTGTGAGTATTTGCCTTTTGTTCTTTTACTTGGACTTTTCTTTTGGAGCCTCGTGTGTGCACACGCTATAATGTGGACACTCCCTCCTTTTCCATGCTGGTGGCCGAGGTTATATATTATTTCCAAAACCTTCTGTAGTCCACTGGCATTACGTGGATGGCCTTTGCTTACTTTCTGTTTGGATGGCCAGAAAAAAATAAAGAAGAAAATGGGAATCTTGTTCTTCTTTTTCCACTGCTTATCAAAATTTTGTAATGCTTTTCTTAGCTCTTTAACTCATGAAAAATCCACCAAACATGAAAAATAAATAATAAATAAATAAACAAAATTGTCTTGATTTTCAGAGTAATAAAAAATCCTTCCTTCCGGAAGTGATAAGATTTGTTTTTTTTTTTTTTTTTAATTTTCAATCCGTAAGGAATAATTATAATATATAAGATATATAATTAATATAAAGGAGAAGTGAATTTGAAAACTAAAAAAAATAAATAAATTGTTTTATGAAGGATAATCAATGTTGAAAATACTCTTTAAAATAATAATAATTAATTGCTAAAATTAAAATAATAAATTTTAAATTCTATTAAAATAAATAAATATATATATATAAATAAATATGCTTGTTATAATTTCACATTAAATTGTAAATAAGATAACTTTTCAATTTTAAATAAAATTTACATCAATTCATAATTAAACAAATTATAAATTACCTAAAATTTCTGAATTTCATATTGCTTGTGAGTTCATCTCCATGTTCTAAAAATTTCTGAATTTTTAATTATTGTATTTTATTTTATATAATATCAAAAATAACGACGATATAATAAATGATAGGCAGAAAAAAGAGAAGAGAAGGAGTATATGTATTTACACTGTAAGATGCGGTCCGGTACATTATATCAATACTAACGTGATTGTTTCCGTGAAAACCTTACAGTAAAATGTGTTTGGACGAAAGTATTTTCCATTACTAAATATTTATATATGAATTTTAATGTTCTTATTCTATAAATTTAAATTAAATTATGATATGACATATATGTATCCATCTCTTTGTTTGTTTATATTTCTTCCTCTAGTGGTTGGCCATTAGATTAGTGATCTTGGGATGTTTCAATTTCATGAAATTAAAATTCCATATGATATTGAGTGTTGATGAAATTGGCTTCAAGAAAATTCCACATGATATTATGACATAACCCCATTATTAATGGGTCATTAGAAGAAAGTGACACTACAAGTCATAAGCACTTCTATGTTGATTGAGAAATCCCCATTGACAATATATATATATATATATATAAGATTAGGACATGGTATATCTTTTAAGTTGATTTTGTCGATAGGCATGATGGAACCCAAGACCCAACATATATAACTAGTTTGTTAAATAATTATTGAGAAGCACTTAAAAGTTCTAATTAATTAAAATATAATATCTTATACTAAGTATAGGAGTGAATATTATCCACTCTGCATTGAAAAATTAAAATAGATTTATAAGTTAAAAAAATTATTGGACCGAAATTTGTTAAATTTATATATATGTTTAAATAAATATATTAATGAATTATAATTACAAATATAATAATTTATTGTGGTATCATATCCTTAAATTAAATCTCAATTAAAAATTTACTGAATAACTTCATAGTGAGAGACATTATATTCCACAAACTTTATTATAAAGGCAAGATTTGTTCAAATTAGATTATGATTCTAAGAGGATGAACCCATAAAACTAACAAGAAATTTCTTGTAATTGACTAAAGAACCAACTATATGGATAACCAAGAACATGTATATATATATATATATATATAAGAAATTCCATTCTACCTTCTTGGATGTAAATTCATTTTCTAAATACAAAGAAAAAGTCTACAAAATCTTGAAAAAGTTGACACCCAGTAGACCATTTGCAACAGTTTGGAGATCCATCAAATTTGAAGGTTTTCCTACTGGAAAACAATTTTCCTCCATTGAAACAAATTTACAACACTCATACATAGCTTGATAGCTGAAATTTTCTAGTGGTAGAAACATGTAAAGTTCAATCCCTGTGCCATACATAACGGCCGTGTTTGAGTGTAAAAGGATTGGATTAATTCGAGCACAAAAAGAAGTTCCAAATCTGTCTTTATACATTCATCATCTACAGTGTCCTACAATTCTGGTCAATACAATCAAATAATACATCCACCCACAGAAATAAGGATAGGATGTCCTTAGGAGCTCCATAGCAGTCTCTCATCGTTTTGTTTTCAAGCCTTGTTACATTATTCATCCTTCTTATTGTTTTTCATCTTTGATGCTGTGTCCCCGGTGTAAGGAGTGACAGGGTATGCATACTGCTGGAGAACAGAGAAAACAACCATCTCCATACACACTAAGACATTTTGATAAGCTTGCTCAAGATGCTCCACGTCCAACCAGAAATGATGAGATTTAATGACACCCACGGCAACTAGTATGTTGAGCACCACACCCTGTACATGGCGATGGATGAAATTTGTATTTAAAGTGCAAAATAGATTGTCTATATGCTCAAAATTCAAGGACAAATCACAGAAATAAAATGGGTCATACAAATAGAAGGATAGGATGAACCTAAAGGCGTACTAAGCACTAAGAAATTACCAGGAGGACGTGGTTGCTTGTGAGCCCTTCACATGGCATTGTTGCCAATTACCAAAGGCCAAAGCACAAATTAAACAAGACAGGGGCTGATCGACAGGATTAGTAGGGAAGTTAATAGCACTAGTTTGTGGAGAATGGTCTGTGTGGTGTAGTATCACTTTTGAAGTCTTGGTTTCCCACCAATTGTTTCTCTCCCCATACACAAAGAAGCCAAAATTGTGGAGTGTATTTTGGGTATTGGGAGGAAGAGGATTTGGCATATTCCCTCATACGTAACCACCAGATTGCAAGGTGGATGAGTTTTCTGCTTTGCTGCCTCTTTGGGAAAAAGCTGAGCTTGTTGGCATAGAGAAAATTAGTCCGGTTTGAAACTTTCCTATGGATGGGAAGTTCTCGGTCAAATCCTACTATTTAGTTTTAATGAATCACAACTTGTCTCGTCAATCATCACTCCCTTTTGTCTTTGTGACAATGACATTCTTAATGGTCTAATAAAAATGAATTAGCATTCACCTATGTTCAAGTCAGATAAGAAACTGCAGAAGTTTTCTAATGGATTCAATTGTGAGTGAGTGATTTTCCCATAAGTTCAGCATATACACTTGAATACAACAATAGTTAGCTCTAAGTTGAAGAAGTACTACTCTCCACAAGTATCATAGAGTCCACTACACCTCTTCATTGTTAAATATATATGCAGGTCATGTCTTAATGCATAACTTCCTACACAGTGGGAGTAAGGTTTTGTTCGTTTTACCCAGGAGCTTCCCTAGTTTCCTAATTTAGGGGGCTTTGCTGTAATGCCCGGAAAGAGGGAAAAAAAAAAAAAAAAAAAAGAAAAAAAACGCGTGCCACGTCAGCAGCCACGTCAGCAGACTCAATCAGCAGTCCTGGCCAACCAGGACCTGCCAAGTGGCAAAACCACGTCGACCGGGGACGGGCCACGTTGGCAATCCGCGTGCGCGCGATCGGACGGCCCAGATCAATCGCGCACACGGACGGCCCAGATTTAATCACACGGACGGCCAGATTTAATCAAAAACGGACGACCCAGATTAAATCAAAATGGACGGCTAAGATCAAAAGGCAAAAGGGTATAAATAGAACCCCCACACCAGACCACAAAAACCCTAGCCGCCTGCCGTCGCCGGAGCATGGCGGAGCCGCCGTGCCGAAGTTGTGATATTGGCCGAAAGGGGGCCCTGGACCTAATTTGGGATTTTTTTTGGAACATGTGCAAGTACCAGTAGTGCGTTTCAGTTCCCCGGGAAAAATTTAGGGAAAATTGGGGACAGCTTGTAGGCGCACTGTGAAGCCGTGTTTGGACCCCGAAACGAGTAAAGATCCCACACCCTATTTCCTATCACGGTATTAAAGTTCAATAATGATAAAACGGTAATTCTTGAATCAACGAATGTGTGAAATTGCTTAGGGTCGCTAATGGAGCCCGAGTCTTGTGTGTTTGTTGGTTAACTGTTATTTGACATATTTTACAGTTTTAAATGCAGTATGAGACCCGATGTTTTCATTTCTTTGTTTGTGTGCATATTTTACTATTTTATTGATTATGAGTTGGATGACTGAGATACCGATGCTGTATGTTGTCTGTTTGACATGAACTACTGTTTGCTTGTTTAAATGTGAATTGATGATGCTGATTGAGGAAAAGGAAAATGAAAGGTTGTTTAGATTGATAATGGTATGATGTGCTCAGCCTGACTAGATATTCTGGGAGATGGTGGACGGATCGGGTCCGTAGGGGACCCTACCGGGACTGTAGTCTCTCATACCGGACGGGGTATGAAGATCTTATGTGTTTTGGCGCCCATACCGGACGGGGTATGAGGACGGCCCGTTTCACTCTCATACCGGACGGGGTATTGAGGTTTACAGTTTTGGCGCCCATACCGGACGGGGTATGGGGACGGCCCTGAAATCTGATTACAAGTATTAAGGGTAACGGGTAGCGGGACCCCTATGGATCCCCATGGATACTAGTAGGCTGGTGAATGAGGAAAAGTAATTGTGAAATGATTGAATTGCAAGGGCGTGATAAGTATTATGTTACACAGTTTATATGATTTCATGATGATAATAATGTTATTGCTTTCGTATATTGTTTTATGAATTTCACCGAGGTAAGTGAATGGTAAAAAGTTTTATTACTGATAAATGAGTTGTTGTAAATTATGCTCCATTGGTGTTTTTGTGTTTTCTACCCACCTTTATCTCCGTGACGGTGAGATATCGTGATGTCCTTACTGGGCTAGTGTAGCTCATTCCTTATTTAATCATTTCAGATCAGGAAGACATTGTTCCCGAGCCTGTTCCGCAAGAAGACGACGAAGGGGACGCCTAAAGACTCCAAAGTCATATTCATAGCTTACTTTCGAATTTCTCTTTTAGTTAGTTTGATTTTTTATATTTTGAGCACGTTTCTCTGGTTTCAGTGTAAGGGATGTTAATCAAATTTTGACTTCGCTTCCGCATTGACATTTTTAATATACATTTCATTTAAAATTTCCGGGGCTGTTACATTTGCACTCTATTTAACAGTTAAATTTCTACATTTTAACCATCCTATAATGCATTCATAGCAATAAAATGCAATTGTCATGTAGCAAAGCTTCTTGGTAAAGTGAAACAAATAACTGACTACATAATGGACAGTGTAGGATAAGAGTTTACCTGCCAAAAGCAAAAGAAGACAATTCCCTTAATGCACAAGAACTTTGCGAGAGGGTTGTGAGGTGCTAACTCCTTTGCAAACACATGGTAAAATAATACCAGCGAATATAAGGCCAGTGAAACTGAAATATTGAGAATGATAGTAAATGTCCAACTCAACCAGGATGGATAAGCCCCAAGAATCTGCAATATTATCATCAAGATAGAACACACAGGACGAATGACGACAAATTGCCATGTCCAGTATTTTAGGAGCTTCAAGGTGTGGTGGTTCAGTCGGACACTGCGAGGCTGACAATAGCAAAGCAAGAATATGCATTAAACACCATAAGCCTCACTATGACATGCCCATTTTTGGTTGAAAATAGAAACATCAATGAAAAAAAACTACTGTCTACCTGGAATAGAGTCATTGGAAATGAATGGTGCATTTCTCTTCCTTTGATTTCATCAGGCACAATATTTTTACTAATAGATATATTCAAATAACTATACATCAGTGCCAGAAATTTTGCAATCACCTGCAAGTGCAAATATGAGAATCTGGTACCAATCCAATGAGCAAAAAGAGGAAGATGAAAAAGTTTAACATCATAACTCAATGCATGGAGCTTACCAAAGCCTCATAACATTCCTTAATTGATTCCAAAAAGGTGAAAAATGGTTTGCTCCCCCTGACATCCACTAAACCGACAAAAGAGTCAATGGCATAGATTGGAGCCATAAGGATAATAATTACTATAGCTTTCTGCTCTTTTGGATTCTTCCAGTAAAAGAGATGTTGTGATAGGAGCTGCACTGTAAAATGCATTGTAAGCATCACACAGACCGAAGCACCCATCAGCGTGATTTGCCCACGATTCAAACTAGATATGTCCATTCTTCCTGACTAATAAATCCTGCAGAAGGAAATAGCGTTATGGGACCTTTCAGGTTTATGTTTATCTCCCATCAGACTATACACTCCGAAATACCATGTTCATACTTTTGAATAAACCATAAGTACCACACTTATATAAGGAGAATATTTGCATAACGTGACACTGGACAATGTACTTATTGATGTCCACTATTTTGCTTTCATTCATGCAAAGCTAAAGTTAAAACGGGAATCATGAACAGAATCAGATTAGACTAGTATTTTTTTTTTCATACAATTTGTTAAATTTATGAAAATTCACCAGAAACACAGACTCATATCAAGGTAGTTTGAAATAATAACCTGGGTGTTAAGATCAAACACTAGGTAGAAGATCAGAGAGGCATGAACATCATCAAGTCATAATAATTAGATTTCTAAATGAACACTCAACAATGGGAGAGGAAAACAGCATATTTTCTTTAAGACTCAAAAAGAAAAAGGAGAAAAAATCTCCATTTTTATGACATTGTAAGACAAGGAAAGTGATTATGTAAAGAAGTAAAGAACTACGTAGCTGAATCAATTCCTCTACTACAACCCCTTCCTTACCCTAACAAGAAATGAAAAATAAAAGGAGTAAATTTAAAAAACAATGAAAAGTATTAATAAGGAATTACAGACTATAGAATGTGTGTGTGTGTGTATATATATATATATATATATATATATATATATATGTATCTTTTCAATTTAGTTCACATTTTGTATTGATCCAAAACCCAGCAATAGGGAAATGATCACTGAGAAGTAATTAGCTTTCTCTGTTTCGGGCATGAGAAAGCTAGATTCAAATCTCAAAATTTCTGGTACCCACATGGAAAATCAGTGCCTTTTTCATGATGATGGATGAACTACAGTCTCTCAAGCGAGGATTATTTTTCAACAGACAGGAAACCAAAACATGGAGAAGAAAGTGAGTAGAGTATACCTGACGAAGAAAGAGATGAAGAAAGCAGAAGAAGATGCGGTGGACGACTCAGATTTGGTAGCTTTCTGCAATGGAAATAGAAGAAATAGAAGTCTACCGTGAACCGTGATGGGCTCTAATGGCGAAATAGTGTTTTCATTTATTACATCGAAGAGTCTATCGAATATTTAATGGACACGTTTCCGCCAAGCTCATAATACGCAGCTACCAGTCTTTGACCACGTGGAACCGAAGAAAGAAATTGTTTGAACAAAATAAAATATCTTAAATTACTTACATATTTTGAAAATTCTAATTATAAATATGTAAATATTAAAAAATAATAAATTATTTAACTTCATATAATAACCTAAATAACATATTTTTACAAGTTAAATTTGAAATTTTAAAAACTAATAATTTAAATAAAAAAAATTATTACCCTAATAATATTTTAAAAATTAAAATAATAGAAATAATATTAAAAAACGTATAATTTCAATTTATATATTTCAAAATCTTAAATGGTAAAAACTTTGATACCCTAATTCTATTTTATATGATTATTAATTTTTTTTTTCGAATTTTTATAATCAGCAGTTATAAATTCAAAAAATTCTTAAACCTTAAACAAATTAAAACTAAAAAATATTATGTAACTTAAAGATATCGGTGTTAAATTTCTGAATTTTTTAAATATAACTTAAATATGAATTTACATATATATATATATATATATATCTTCTTTTAGTTCTTATACTTTTAAAATTTATGAATGTTGATTTATATTAATATCGTTAATACATTTGTTACATATCTTATCAGACTTAACACATATTATCAATTGATTTAATATTTTTTTATTTCACTTGTTATGTAATATTTAATCGTATAATAATAATTTTGTTTTTAATTATATTTTAATAAAAATAATAATAAATAATAAATTAAAAATATAAAATAAATAAATAAATCTCCCTCCTTCCTCCCATGGCTCCATCTCCTTGGTTAGCTCCCATGGCACATGATTCCCCAATCCTCGTTGACTTTGAATCAAACATGAGCAGATAACTTATTACATTCTCAAATTATCCATTAGCACCATTTTATACAGATAGTATTATTATATCCAAATGGTTATTACAGAAAGTAATCCATGGATCCAACAATCAATGATGTGATCGAACCAAATGCTCACAAACTAGCAGTATCTTACCAATATGTGTGCTACTTTCCATCAGTCGATGAGCCTCTGCTGCTTCTGATAATGAAAATTCCTTGTAGATTATAGGCTTCACCTTGCCGGTTTCTATTGCAGGCCATACATTCTTTTCCACTTCTTTCACAATCATTGCTTTATTTTCTGGACTTCTTGGTCGCAGCGCAGCCCCTGCCAAGTACAACCACCACATGAACAAACTAAACTAAACCCAGCATTCTTCCTATGTTGTTCTGTTAAAATCCCAGAAAAATTAGACGGAAATAGAAAGAGTGACTGGGTTAGAAGATTGAAGCGTCCGACATTTTCTTGACCTGTTCTTCTACTTCTTTTTTTTGGAAGTAGGAGTACCTGGAAGGTTGAAGGTTGACAGAATAGATATGAGATCTACGCGCTAGCCAACTACACCACCACCCCAGTTCCTATTTTCGTCTGATTTTTCTGGGATCTTAAACAAGTTCACAGTCAAATAATTCCTGTTTCTGCCAAGAAATTCATCCAGATCCCACTTCGTCACTCCTAAGTTAGTTGAGCACCAGTGTTCCACTAGTTAAATTATAATTTTTGACGTCTATTATCTTGAAGTATCATCTTTTGATGACTAAGAAACTATTCTATTTGTCAGCTACAGCTTGAATTCTTCCATCATTAAACACTGGAATGAAAATTAAAAGGTCCTTCAGTGATGCAGTCAAATTTCCGAAAAAGAACAGTAATGCAGTAGAATGAAGAAAAAAAGAAACCCAATTCGACCAAACTAATACCATGAAACTAAAATCAACTATAGGTGAATAACTTTTGCAGTACCTTGCACTGTGAGCCTCTTCGGGAGCAAGCTACTGAGCTTTATTTCTGCAACTGCTCCCCCTTGGAAGCCAATTATACATAGCCTTCCATCAAAATTCAAACTATCAAGGTTCTGCTGTAAGTAGGCTGCTCCAACACAGTCTAGAATAACATCAACACCTGCCATGGGGTGTTACGAGCCAGCATTTGAGAAGAACAACATAAGAATTTGTTAAATACAGAGAAAAAGCATGGATTCTTGATAGAGTACAGAAAGAAATACCTTTCCCACAAGTTTCTTCCTTTACCCTTGCAATGAAGTCTTCGGTCTTGTAATTGATACATACATCAGCTCCAAGATTCTTGCAGAAAGCTAGTTTTTCCTCACTCCCTGGTGATCAACATCTAAAATATGAATACATGAAAATAAGATTTAAACCATACGATCACAAGTGTGGATTGACCTGCCGTGACTAAAACTTTTGCCCCTTGGCACTTGGCAATCTGAATAGCAAATGTACCGATTCCACTAGAACCCCCATGAACCTGAAATTCTAACAGCTATCAGTCTGTGAAGTTGATGTGTGCAAAGGGAGGGCAAGACACACCAAGTTACATGAGATTCCATGGTCAAGATGTAACCCAAATTCACATAGAAGCCCACAAGGGAAGAAGAATAAGCCCATTCGCAAAGGACAAATGCGTCCATCCATCCTCATCCCAAATGAGGGAAGTAGCCAAGACAAGCATGCCAAAATTTTCCAAAACTGTAAGGGATTTTTTTCTCCAAGTAAGAAATATTTATTTCCTTCTTTTTCCACCCAAAATCAGCAATTAAAATGTCCTATAATCCAAGAGAATTCGATCATATTTTTCCGAAATAGACATATTAAATATATGAAGAGATAATGGACGGATTCATGAGATCGTGGAACGATCCACAAGATCGTGAACAGATTCAGCTTTCCTAAGAAATCAAGAGTTTTTCATTACATTAAGAGATGTTTAAGAAATCTTCTTTAAATTTAGATATTTTCAAGAGATTTTCTTTAAATTAAGATATTTTTAAGAAATTTTTTCATATTTCAAATTTATATTATATTTAATTCAAGAATCTTTCCATGAACGCAACATCTCAACAGCATTGGAAACAGATCTTTTTTAATTCAAGATAGGAGATTATATATATATATTAATTAGTATTATTTTTTAATTGTGGTACTTATTATTTCCTAGAAAAGCAATTGTAACTAATTAGGAGATTTTGTTTTATTTCACTTAGCCTACAAATATAAATAAATCTCAAAAATTATATTCAAGTACTCAAGTTCAAAGCAAGAAGATTACAAAGTCTATTCAATAAGTGAGGTGTTCTTCATCCTTCTCATCGAGTTAGGAATTGGATCAACTTATTAAGGTATTTTTATAGTGTTTTTCTATTTCTTTTATTTTTCCAACTATCTTAGTTTCTATGAACAAATTGATTGTGGATTAAGTAGGGAGAGATTTAGGATTTAAGTCTTTGATGCTAATTGAGTATTATATGAGTTTTGAATTGCATTGTTAATTCTGACTTCCGCATTAAACTACTGCATTAGGAGTAGTCTAAGCATTAGAAACTACACACCTGCATGACAGACCAACTGAAAAAAGAAGTTGAATTTACAGCTTAGATCCATCTAGGTCTTAATATCATACTTATATCTAGTTTCTCATCCCAAATGATGAACAAAAGAACAAGAAAAATAATGAATTACATGCGTAACAGAGAGCAACCAACGCAGATCACCAGAGACAAATCAAGTAGTGTTTATGAAGATGAAACGAGATAATAAAATTATAGTTCCACTATTTAAGCATTCTAAGCAGTAATTCCATCATCTGGCCATATATCATTATACCAATTCCACCTCCAACAGGCAGTTTAACCTGGATGCAAAAGTTAAACATACCTGATAGGAAATGAGACCAAAAGAGATGTCATTATCTAGAATCCACATGCCATGTCATTCCAAGTGCATTGGAACATGATAAACTAAAAGAAATTTTCTAATAATTGAGCAAGTGATTTGGAGCAAATAGCATGGGATAGAAGTTACCAAGAATGTTTCTCCTGCAGATAGTCTACTCATCATGAAAACAGTGGACCAAACAGTGCAAGCAACCTCAGGTAAACCACCAGCATCCTTCAGGGAAACACCATCTGGGATAGGAAGAACTTGTCCGGCAGGAACTGCCACTTTCTCTGCATATCCTCCTCCACTGAGAAGAGCACACACCTGTATCAAATGGGGAAGAAAATAAAGTAAAAAGCTCAAGGCTTTGCATACCACAACAGTAATTATAGTGTCTATAATCCAGTGGAAGCATTTGTTTCCTAAATGCACATACAGATCAAAGAAGTCTAGACCCCATTTCAGGTTGCCAAGCAAATCACATGCTTCATTACCTGACCAAAAACCCACAGAAGTTTGATGCACCAATCTTTTTTAAATCTAAACTCTCTTCAAAACCTTCACTTTTCTCCCCCTCTGACAACACAGACACGACCCAGTAAATTATAAACCTCAAAGAACCAAGACCTTTTATTCATTTCTTCAAAGATGCATGAAAACAACCAATTGAACACCAAAACCCAAGACCCATTTTCAGAATTATG
Source organism: Carica papaya (assembly GCF_000150535.2). The sequence continues at coordinate 1,198,364 of NW_019014665.1, read as the reverse complement.
AAAAATCAACATCCATGCCATAAAAAATTCATTTTAAGAACGAATTCTCAATCAAAATTCATTCCAGAAAACAGAAGGAAAAACTAGAATTACCTGATCTCCAACTTTCCAGCGAGAAACGTTCTTCCCGACAGACTCAATGGTTCCAGAACATTCCAGACCCGGGATAAGGACTCGCACCCTTCGGCGGTGCGTACGAGCCCTTCCTCTGTAAAGTATCGGCCCGGTTCAGAGCGGTGGCTCGGACCCTAATCAGGACTTCATCGTCTTTGACTTCTGGGTCATCCACTTCTTGCAATTGCAGAACTTCTGGCCCTCCCGGCGTTGTTATCACTATTGCCTTCATTTCCCTTGCACTTGTTTTCAGTGTCTTCGTGTAGAAATGGAATGTTTTCCTCGTTATAATCGTAATTGGTGATGTAGAGTTAGGCAAAGAAACGGCCCAATAAAATAGGAATTTTCTTTTGTGAATGATTAAAAAAAGACATGGGTGTAATTTAAAATCCACGTATACGTTACCCGACAATTAAGTAAATTAGAAAAAAGGGAGAAAATAACAGGAAGCTAGAAAGCAAGCTACCTAATTCACCTGATTGAGAAAATAAATCACAAGGATTCTCCTTCTCTGTGAGATTAGTAGTGTTGAAGTCAACGACTTTTTTCATAAATCCCTTGAAGGAAGAACAAGTTTCTCTTGACAAAATTCGAGCTTTCTTACTCCAAGTGAAGGTACACTAATTTATTCTTCTGTTTTTTGTTTTGGGTTCTTTCTAAAAAATCTTTTGGGCATACCCGTATCATATATCCCTTGCAATAGTGTATCAAAGAAGTAAAAATGGTTTTGTATCTGTTTGGTTGCCGAGAATATGTTAGAAAGCAGTAGATTTCGAGACATTTAAAAAGTTTTCATTTCACTCGATTTTCAGTGGAAATTTCTCGGCAACCAAATGGTTTTAAATTTGTTTAGCTGCGGGTTTTGGCAGCTATGGGTCGCAGTTGGTTATTGTGGATGGGGAGAGTACTTGTTCTTCTGCAATTGGTTCATGGAGTTTTTGGTTGGGGAAAGGATGGCCACTATACTATCTGCAAAATAGCAGAGGTGAGTTCTTTGTCAAATTCCTTGTGCACTATTTACATCTTTTGATTAGTTTAAAATTATTGGATTAACAACCTTGAAAAAGTAAAATCCTATGATTTTATGCAAGAGATAAACCAAAACTGGGTTCATATTGATGAAGATTTTTCTTTCAACTGTTATAATACTAACTAGAGAAAAAGCGAAGTTTATGAGAATAAATTATTTGAAATAAAGAATGTTAGGGCCGTATCTGATCATATGGTCTGTTGCTTCTTAGGTATATCTTACTCAAAATAGTCTAGCTGCAGTCAAGGACTTGCTTCCTGAATCTGCAGAAGGGGATCTTGCATCTGTTTGCTCCTGGGCCGATACGATTAGACGCAACTACCGCTGGCGCTGGTCTAGCCCTTTACACTATGTGGACACACCAGACTTCAAGTGTAACTATGAATACAGCAGTAAGTTTTCATAAGTTCTTTGGCCAATTAGCTGAATTTTCCAGGAGAAAAATCGGTCATATGATGTTCTCCGAGTTTCTTACAGGGGATTGTCATGACAATTATGGGCATAAAGATAGATGTGTAGCTGGAGCAATCTTCAACTACACGCTGCAACTCTCATCAGCTTTTAGCAACTCCAAGTCAGGACCAAAATGTAAGCCTATGCATCAATGAGTTTAACAGTGG
>NW_019014665.1:1177451-1196440 GCF_000150535.2 Carica papaya | reverse complement strand
ATTGAATTGACCATGGGTCAACACTCTGCTCTTGTACACACTTCATGTGCCCATAAAAAATGGGAAAGGAATTTGAAACCAAGTAGTGATTGAATTTTTCTTTTCTTTTCTTTTCTTTTTTTAATATTTGGTGTTGAAAGAAGGGGACTAATAAACGCAGGACAGCCACAATTAGCTGGCTTGCTATAGTTTCAGTAGTCATTAGCGAGCAGCTCACTCTTGTCTGGTGGTGGTTAGAAATATCTAAATATCTCCAGATTTGAGGGTCTTGCCTGATTGGCAAGAACGCTGGTTGACTTATTTGCACTATGAGGAGGGCTAATAGCTGATTTAATTTCGTACAAACATCATGATTGCTTAAGTGAAACACAACTGGTTGGAGTGCATAGAACAAATTCATTGATTTGAATTGGCCAATCTTTGGTCTGTAGAAGGACAATCATTACCTTGAATTCTACTAAATTCTTCGCAGTCAAATTGGATATTTTCAGTATTTTTTTGTTTTGCATGCTATTTGCACGTTGTGAATATGAGATTTCCATCAGTTCTAATTAGTTTGGTTTCTATAGTGCCCGCATGCTCTGATGGCGATGGGCCTCTGTAATCATATATCTGCCTTCTTGATTGAATGGATTAAGTGCTGATCTGCTGTTATCTTATGTAACATTTATACTCAAAAATGGGAAAGATACATCACCTCTTAGTTTCTTTTTCTTTCTGGTGACAGCCCTTGCATGTCGGTTTTACTGGTGATGAAGGTGGGAACACAATAGTAGTTCATTGGTACCGTAGGAAGTCCAATCTACATCATGTAAGTATGTGCAGTCCCTAAAAATGTTTACTTTTCCTCTCCATACTTCTTTTCTCTTCGATAACATTATGGAAAATCAAATATCATTAAATATTTGACTTGAAAGATAGGTACAATTTGTGGTTACTTCAGGCTTTAAACTTTTTATGGGAATAATACTATTTGGATGCTTTTGATGATCTAAGGCTTATTTTTCTAATAGTCGGTGCAGACATGATTGAAAGTGTTCTGTTCTAGGTATGGGATAACATGATAATTGACTCTGCTGTGAAGACATTCTACGGCTCAGATCTTGCAATATTCATTAAAGCCATTGAAAGGAATATTACAGTATGAATCTCCTTTCTTATACTCATGGATAAGCATCTCAGAGAGGCAATGACATTCCTAATAGAACTTCATTATTTTAACTGTTATAATTTTCATGCTTGTGAACCTTACCTTGGGGCAAATGGAGGTCTAACACTTGCTTTTTCCATTCTCCATAGTTCCATGACTTTGTGAATATCTGTAGGCTGATCCTCGTGAAAAACAATTTGATGTTTTTATTGACTTTTGTGTGTAGGATACTTGGTCCAATGATAAATCATCCTGGGAGTATTGTGAACGTAATCAAACAGTCTGTCCAAATCTGTAAGCCCATAAACTTATCCATCGCTTTTTATCTATATATGTTTGTGTTACACAAAGCCATTAAGATGCCAAATTTGGCGATGAGCTGGTGAGGTATGTTCACAGGTTAAACTCTTAAATGCTATTTGTATAAACAAGGATGATTCAAATTTTAATGGCTATATGCATAAAGATCTTCTATTTGCTTAAATAAGGACAGCAATAAACTATTTCTTGTGAAATTGGATAGGGGTTATAGAATTAGTTGGGTATTTGACTTGCCTGACTAAATAATAAAATATGGATTCTGAATCCTGATGATGATAAAGATGCAATTTTAGATATATATATATTCCATATTTCTGAGAGCAAATGTATCCCGCAATTTGCACAATTACTCAGGGTCCTATGCTTGTATCATAACTATGGTACAAATTTTAACTTCATGTAGAACTTAGGAATTTCTGGAAATGAAAATCTGCTTCTGGTGATTCACTCTGCAAAAAATGATCGGGCTTATAAACTGTAGGTATGCTTCTGAAAGCGTCCGTTATGCATGCAAGTTTGCTTACAGGAATGCCACACCAGGAAGTACTTTGGGAGGTATCTTCGCTAGTCAAATAGTTTAACATGATGGACAACCCAAATCCCATAACTTGAAGCCATGTCTGTTCTATATCACCTTACAACTAATCCCTTCTTTTGTTGCAGATGATTACTTCCTTACTCGGTTACCTATTGTGGAGCAACGGCTTGCACAAGGTGGGATTCGCTTAGCTGCCACATTAAACCGGATATTTGCTTCTCAAGAAAAAATTGCTGAAGCATAAAGAAAGAATGAAGAGATAAGAGAGATCATCACAAACGAAGCATGAAGAGATATATTATTCTGCTTGGACTTCTTTCCATGTGGAGTATTGTTATAAAACTAATTCATTTGTAATTGAGACTTTTAAGACAAGTAAGATAAAAAAAACTGTTGGTCAAATAGGGCTGATGTGATGCTGTTAGCCACTCTTGCTTGTGTTTTAGGTCAATCCTTGGTGATACTTAAAATAATGGAAATTTCTAACTTGCACTCAATGATATTCTTCCATTACTTGTGTATATATGTGTGTGTGCGTGTGTGTATATATAATAGGCTCATTCTAGTGGCTCAATGTATTTCTTTCCTGTTATCATATTTTAGAAGAAAAAGACTCAAAGGTATATTAGCAGAGAGAAAATCTAATACAATTGGCAGATTTGGAGTTATGGGGAAATCTTTTCTGTATGAGTTTGTCCTGTTACTGGTTTCAGCTTTCATTCTAGTACCTGAAACCCTGAGCTGGAGCAAAGAGGGTCATATCATCACATGTCGAATTGCACAGGTAATGTTTTCTGATAAATTTTGCCAGATGGTTATCTCGATCATCATGTGGAGGTATAGGATTCAAAACTGCGTGATCAAGTTTAGATCAAAAAATTTCCTTGGTGGTTTTTGGCTCCCAGAGTTTGCAGATGAGCTTTACTGCAGTAAGCAGTAACTAACAGTTAAAATTTCAATTGACAGAAACTGTTGGATCCTGAGGCAGCACATGCAGTTCAGAATCTTTTACCTGACTATGTCAATGGCGACTTATCCAGTCTCTGTACATGGCCAGACCAAATCCGGCACTGGTATAAATACCGGTGGACAAGCTCACTTCATTTCATTGACACACCTGATAAGGCCTGCACTTACAAGTATTCAAGTAACAAACTTTAAATTCTTTTTCTTATTTTCTTCTTCCAAGAGGTGAAAAGGTTGAAACTTTCTATATATATAAATTATTGTAGGAGACTGTCATGATCCTCATGGCCTGAAGAACATGTGCGTTGATGGTGCTATCCAAAATTTTACCTCTCAGCTTCTGCATTACAAAGAAGGAACCTCTGATCGTCGACGTAAGATTGATTATGTGATTTAACTTTCTGGGTTTCTATTTTTTCTTGGTTCTTCATTGTAAATGTTGGTGATCTTCTATAGATAATATGACTGAAGCCTTACTGTTCTTGTCCCACTTCATGGGAGATATTCATCAGGTAACTCATAGAAACCAGCAGTCTTTGAGACTTCAGTCAAAAATGCATCAATGGAGTTTTTTTTATTTATATTTTACTTTTATTTTTATTTTGACAGCCAATGCATGTTGGTTTCACAAGTGATGAAGGTGGAAACACCATTGAACTACGCTGGTTTCGACACAAATCTAATCTGCACCATGTGAGTGTCAGAAAATTGGAAATTAAACAAGTCTGATAAATTTTATTTTTTGTATGGCTTAATATTTGAAAGAAAAATTACAGGTGTGGGATAGGGAGATCATTCTGACAGCTCTTGCAGATTACTACGAAAAGGATATGGACCTTCTCCAACAAGACTTGGAGAGGAACTTCACTGATGTAATTATATCTCACCCTCATCTGTTTTGATCACGTTTAACCAATTGTTATACGGTTTGTATATATATATATATATATATATTTCCATGTCTATATGCAGCAGGGGATATGGTCTGATGATGTATCATCATGGAGAGACTGTGATGACCTTCTTTCCTGTCCTAACAAGTAAGCTTTTCTCTCTTTTTTTTCTTCTATCAGAGTTGATTGTGTTGTCATCAGTCTACAAGTATCATTTAGCTATTAAATTTTCTGGTTTATATATATATATATATATATTTGTACGTAATGGAGGTTGGTTAATGTTTGATGCAGATATGCACTAGAAAGCATAAACATAGCTTGCAAATGGGGTTATAAAGGAGTAAAGTCTGGTGAAACTCTCTCAGGTAAACCATTTTAAAGATTAAAATAACATTAATTACAAAGTTAATTAGATTAACTAAGAAATTTCAATAATTAAATTAAATTAATTAACTAATAACTGAAGCCATGAAATTAAATTGTTGGTGTTGGCAGATGATTACTTTGAATCAAGGCTGCCCATCGTCATGAAACGCATCACTCAAGGAGGGGTTAGATTGGCCATGGTGTTGAACAGGGTGCTTGGTGAGAGACAAGAAGATCATGTTGCAGCAACTTAATTAATTAATTACAACCTTAAACAACATAATTAATTTCATTAATCACACCAATTATGTTTAGTATTTGTTTCCTAACTATTTCTGTATGTAAATTTGATATTTTTTTTGATAAATAAAATAACTAAAACAAGTAATTAAATTTTTACAAATTAAAATTTATAATTTCTATTTTTTATTTATAATTACAATTTATTATTTACGATCGACCCTTTGGAATAAAATATATATATAATTCCGTATGACAAAAAAAAAAAAAAAGAGTATGTAATTAAATAAAAATTAATTAATAATGAAAACAAAATAATTTCTCTTTTAAAAAATGAAGAGAACCAAAATTAAACGGGATTTAATAAAATTAAATGTAATAAACTTGATTTTGCGTTTCATGTCTGGGCGTTGGTCGTTTTGAACCAACGATGGGAATTCACTCTCAATTTTGCAGAAGTAAAACGACAAGAATCATAACAGCCCGCCAGCATCTCCGAAAATGTAGGAGACAACGACAAGGTGAGGGTTCACGTTGTTGACACCCACCGGCCACTGTTGAAACTTGCGGTGCAAACTAACATATATCTCGCTTTGATACGAAATCTCTCCCTTCAATACAATCTTGCCGTCTGATTATTCTCCACGTTTAAAATTTTGACTTTTATTCATCAGGAACCAATAGAATCTTGCTTACAATAGACTTCACCACACCTGATCCTTACCCTGTTAAACCCTCAACTAGGGTTTTGACTATTCTGAGCAGCCATGACCTGACCAACCCCACCTACCCGAACTACCCTTCATTTTACTCCATGTGAATCCATCTTCCGAGGACATTATTGTCTTTTTACATGCTGGAAAACCTTTTAAACGACGCCGTTTTCGGCAACATCTTTCCTTCAATTTCCATCTTTTGTGGTTTTTTTTTTCCTCGTTTGCCAACTCGCAGGAAGGGAATATACGGAAAAATGCTTCCTTCCTCGAATGCCGTTTTCCATTTTTCTTTCTTCCTCTCTGAATTTCTCTGACTATAAACAAATAATTTATGGTTATTTATTCACAGGATCAGAGAAAGATTTCTTGAGTCCCAAGTTGGTCTGTCTGACTCCCTCCACTAGCTTACTTCCGCCACCTTTTCTGATCCACCTATATATATATAAACAAACATTGTTGCTATTCTTGTTTTAAGTTTTTCAACTCGCCAATATTTCGGGTTTTATATTTCCAGAGATCTTGGAAATAAGCATTACTAATTAAAGCTTCAACCCACAAAAACAGAGAAGATCGTTTCTCCTACACAAAGTAATTCTCTTAACCCTTCTCCTTTTTCTGCTCTCGGTCGGCTCCTGCTTCGTCTTGATATGTTAATCAAAGTCTATAGCAGTAAAGCAGCTCCGTTGATATATTGGTATTTGTTTGACGAAGCAAAAATAGGGCATCTTATATATAGCGTTAATATATATGTTCAGCGAGCTCTATTTTCTCCTTTTTGATTTCTGGATTCTTATAAAATCTGCATGTTTTCCTTTCTTTTTAGCAGTTGAACTTTTTGGATGAGTTCGTGTAGAATCTTATCAAGTTCTTTGCCTCAGCAAGACTGCTCTGTGCATGGATCTCTGCCTTTGTGATTTGTAGTTTTGATCTTCTACCTATTTGTTAATTGTAAGTTTTCTAGTCATTTCCTACTGAGCTATAAATTGGGTCATGGAACAACATGATTTTTCTATTAAAAAAATGCTCTACTGGTAATTGGTCAAATAATATTATAACATTCTTTTGACCCCAGTGTTAAAAATGAGAATATTCTTGATGGAGATGCCTGGCATTTTTAATAGAAATGAGTTTTCTTCAACCAAATGATGTTTGTTTGAGCTACTATTCTTCGGATTGTCAGTATACTTTCTTAGAAATAATCGCTTTAGATTTTTTGGGCAGTCTCTAAACTTGAATTGTAGGTCTTCTATATATGCTTCCAGGAGTAGACATGCTGGATCTTGGTTTAATTTTTTATTTCTCTTGATTATTCTTCTGGTATTAAACAAATTAAGCTAATGAGTTGAAATCTTAACTTTCAAGAAAAGGAGGAAAGACATTAACCAAATTTTCTACTACAATTAGATTGTAGTTGAAAAACAAATGAAGATCTTATAAGTTGCAAGGTTTGCACTCAACTGCCTGCTCATGATCTGAGTTAGCCCCTGATAATGCCAGCAGCATGACTTTCTGATCTTTGCGTTGCTTCATATCTTATTATATCCTGTTTAGAGCTAAGCAATACACGGGTGTCTAAAGATTTTGGGTTCGGATAATGATCATTGTGTGCTTAGATTAAACCATAACATTTAACATATTGGGGTATAAGAATTGCACTACATAAATTGTGTGTGGTCGTGAAGAGAAATGCCATTTATATCTTCTTAGCTCCTTTCGAAGTTGTAGGAGAGTTTTGTCTTTGTTTCTTAAAACAAAAATAAGCTAGCTAAGTTGGTATTTGTTTTCTGGTGAAGTTGCAAGTCTTGGGAACAATTGTTGTCATGCTCTATCATACTTTGTTCTGTTATCTGGACTTTTATGGACCATTGCTATAACCGTAGGATTAGTGTACTCCTTTGTCCAAATATTTTGGAGTATATGAATTGGCCACCTCTATTTAGTACATCCCTTGAACTCTTTCTTCAACACCAGTTGTAACTTGCATTTCTTACTTCTCTCACCTTCCTGAATGCAGATTCAATAGGTTAATTTTTCAAGTTAAGGCATCAAGGTTTGTTCTGAGAACTGGTTTTCTCAATATGGCACTGGCAAGAATTGGAAGAACAGGCTTGAGGAGGTCGGTAAGTGCCATTGGAAGTCAGTCAAGCGGGAAGGACATTTTCTGTGAGGGAGTATTTGGATACAAATATTTTTTACCATCCCTTGAAAATGCCAAAGCAAACAGCCATCTCTCTTATCTTTCAAGCATTGGCAAGCTAAATCACATGAGTTTTTGGAGCAGGGGACTAAGGGGATCTCCATATTATCAATTTCCATTGGCAGAAAGGGTTTTGGAGGAACACGAATCTGAATACGAAGAGCAAAGGTATCCAGGACTAGAAGCCACCAAACCAGGTGAAAAGCCTAGGGTGGTAGTCCTTGGAACTGGATGGGCTGCTTGTCGATTTCTTAAGGGGCTTGACACAAAAACATATGATGCTGTTTGCATAGCACCAAGGAATCACATGGTTTTTACTCCTTTGCTAGCTTCAACTTGTGTTGGAACCTTGGAGTTCCGTTCAGTAGCTGAGCCTGTTAATCGGATACAGACTGCATTGGCAACTAATCCCAATTCTCACTTCTACTTAGCTTCCTGCATTGGCCTTGACACAAAGAAGCATGAAGTCAGTCCAATTCAAAGTCTCCTCTGCTTTATACCTCATTTTGAAGTCACATTACAGACAAGAAATCTAACCGTTTCCTTTACATAATCAGGTATACTGTCAGACCATCAGCAATGGTGGATTGCCTCATGAACCATACCAATTCAAAGTGGCATATGACAAGCTCGTCATAGCTGTTGGCGCTGAGCCTTTAACATTTGGTATCAAAGGAGTAAAAGAACATGCCTTTTTCCTCCGGGAAGTGAATCATGCACAAGAAATTAGAAAGAAGCTTCTTTTCAACCTCATGCTCTCTGAAAACCCAGGTAAGAGATGTTCTACAATAACAACACGATCCACTCAGTACATTTCTCTATTTCATTTGTTAATACATTTCTAGCCCTTGAATATAATTGTTGGTGCAGGCATATCAGAAGAAGAAAGGAAACGCCTTTTACACTGTGTTGTCATTGGAGGAGGTCCAACAGGCGTGGAGTTTAGTGGTGAATTGAGTGATTTTATCATGAGAGACGTCCGGGAGAGGTATCCTCACGTTAGAGACTACATCAAAGTGACAGTCATAGAGGTATTTGTATAATCAATATGTAAAGCTCCCCATACTTATAAGTTGAACTTTCCATTTGCCTATGGACAGTTGTAACTACATTAGTGTTTCCTTTGAACAGGCTAATGAGATTTTATCATCCTTCGATGTGGGGCTACGACAATATGCTACAAAACACTTGACAAAAGTAATCTAAATTGGCCTGCAGATTCTTTAAAATTTTCAATCATGATTGTTATATGGACTATATATTATAATGTTGTAAAATTTTATGTATCAGTGCGGTGTTCGCCTTATGAGAGGAGTTGTGAAAGAGGTGCATGACAGAAGAATTGTTCTGAGTGATGGAAGTGATGTTCCTTATGGCCTGTTGGTATGGTCTACAGGTGTTGGACCCTCTGAGTTTGTGAAATCACTGGATCTTCCAAAGTCCCCGGGTGGAAGGTACATTCCTTTTTTTCCCTTCAAAATGTTTTGCTCCCCAGCATCTGGGCTAATATTGATTCATCTTATTATCCATTGCAGGATTGGTGTTGATAAATGGTTACGGGTTCCTTCTGTGGAGGATGTGTTTGCACTTGGAGATTGTGCTGGTTTTCTTGAAGAGACAGGACGACCAGTGCTTCCAGCTTTAGCTCAGGTTATACCCTTTATATGTGACATTGACATATCACCTTCTATAATTTCTTTGTTTATGTATGGTTTAATCATCTTCTAACAACATTGAACTGTCAAGAACAGGTTGCAGAAAGGGAAGGAAAGTTTCTAGTGGAGTTGTTTAACAAGATTGGAAAGCAGAATGGGGGGAAGGCTTTGAGTGCAAAAGACATCCCTTTAGGTGGCCCTTTTGTGTACAAGCATCTGGGTAGCATGGCCTCAGTAGGTCGTTACAAGGCATTGGTAGACCTTCGCCAGTCCAAGGTAATACCAAATCACATTCATTTTTTTTACTGTTTAAAAAAAATTACAACATAATACATCAAATTTGCACATAAAGGACTCCAAACTTAATTCTTGGAGTCGAATCCAGTGGTTCTAAATTAATAAGTCTTGGTTCTGCAGTCAAATTCTAGTTTAAGACAGATCTAAATTTTGACTACTTAATTCTCCAGTATGAAAAAGCATAAAGAGAATTTTGAATTCAATCTACTTATTCTAAATCAACTTATTTTAGCCCTTCATTTATCCGAATTCTAATTTAACATAAAGCTTTCAACGTTGACTGTTAAGTATTTTTAACATATATTATATTGTACTGAGAAAAGGAATCCAGTGACTGCAATGGGGTAGTTTTTTTGTCAAATTCATTGAAAGAATCTAGAGATTGACCTAAAAAAAGTAAGCTTGAAATGAGTCGATTCAAACATTTTGTTGCATTGTTGGCTGAAAGTGGGTAATGAAACGTGTACTTGGTGAATGATGGCAGGATGCTAAGGGGGTGTCACTTGCTGGGTTTATAAGTTGGCTGATTTGGCGATCGGCTTATCTGACGCGTGTAGTGAGCTGGCGGAACAGGTTCTACGTGGCTGTGAACTGGGCTACCACGCTGGTTTTCGGTAGAGACAATTCCAGGATCGGTTAAAGCAGACAGCTTTACTTTAGATGTATTGCTCTGTAGATTTTGCTCCACGTTCATTTCAGGCTGTAAACAGATGTAGCTTATTTACTGGTTGTAGGTTTCCAAGTTTCAAACTTTGGGGATATGGTGGATAACCCATATCATATTAAATGTATTCTTAGGATACCCATTTACAAATCCATGGATTTATGCGTCTTGAATTTGACTTTGACCAACTACTCACTCAAATCCCTGGCAGCTTCAGAACCAGTCCATGACTCCCATGACTAATACTAACATTGAAGTAACCCAATATTATTAGGTTCAAGAAAAGAAAAACCCAGATAGCAGAAAAAGATTTCATTAATCTGGAAGCTACAAAAAGTTTGTACAAGCTCAAACTACTAATTCACATGAACACCAAATCTTTTTTCTCACTCTCTCTCTTTTTCTTTCTCTTAAATAAAATCATAAGAAAAGAAAAAGCTTTGAGCTTCTGGGTAGCAAAGAAGCTCATCATCCATGGAATTGACTTATTAAGAAAGATGAACAGAGGAAGCTGCGGCGGCGGTTGTTGTTCTGCGAGTAGTGGTGGTGAAGATGGAAGCTACAGAGTGAGCCAAACCCACCAGTATCGCCACCTTCACTTGCCCTCTCTTGGGGATCGGACGGCTACTGTGAATCCTCTGAGGGAAGTTACCAGTGTTGATCATCTTCATCCTCGCCATTTCTTCTTCCGATTAATTAACGAAAAGCTTCTTCCAACTTGGATCTCCTCCTGTTGGTTTTGTGATTTGTTTGTGCTGTGGAGTGTCATAGGCTAGAAGAAACTGCTTATATATGAATTACGGTTAAAAATGCCCATGGTTTTTGATTATATTACTAAAATGCCACTATAGACGTAGTTTTTTTACCACCGGTTGACGATCTTGACCTTACCACTTTGCCAGCTATGCTCTCCATTATTATTATTTTTATAAAAATATTATTTTTAATTTTGAAATATATAATTTTTTATATAAGAAAAAATTAGTGGGTCGAGGATAATTTGGTAATTTAAGGTATAAGAAAAATAAGATAAGATGCCATGATTTTGTGTAGAATACTAAAATAATTATTAATAATAAAAGCAATTTCCACTAACTAAAATAAGCATGTTGCATAAAAAGCACGTGGCCATTTGCTCCTATTATCCTCTTTTTCTAAAAAATAAATAATTAATTAATTAAATATAAATATTTATAAAATTTTTATTCTAATAATTACAATAATAATAATAGTAATTGTTTAAATACTTAAAACCAAATCTTACCATTTAAAGAATTCATAATTAATTAAATCATATACGTAAAATATATACATATATAATTAACAAGTACCAAAAATTTAATATTTTGAATTAAAAATATATATATATATATAGGGTACAAATTATATTATTTGTAATTTTTAATTAAAAGTAAAAAAGATATTAATTTAAAGCATTTAAAAGAGCATATGCTCTAGTGGGAACACATTGCTTTCACACTAAGGTATACTTTTTAATGCTTGTGGGCCTCATTTTCTGTATTAATTAATAATTAATTATCATCATAATTGTTACCATTTTATTTTTTAATAATTTAATTTTGTCTTTTAAAAAAAAATAAAACAATTAAATAATATTTGAATATTTAAAAAAATTAATTTAAAAAGATGAATTTAACTAATTAATTAAATTAATAATTTAATAATAATAATAATAATATATAATGTTATGTTTAGTTAATTAATAATTAAAATTATTTTTGAGAGTTATTTTTTAAAATATCCAAATATATTTTTGTTAAAAAATATTAAATTAAATATTTAAAATAAATAAAAAAATATTAGAAATTAAATTATTTTTTTAAAAAAAAATCAAAACATCAATTCTAAAAGATAGAGATGAGATCTTACTTGTTAGGCGGCTAAAGTAAAAACCCATATATAATAATAGCTTGGAATGTGATATATAACGATATACATCAAACACAAAAAAAGATTCACTCATTATTTTTTATTGAGAAAATATGGGTTTGATTCAATGATTATATATATATATATATATATAGATATATAAAGAAAAGAAAAGAAGCCATCAAGACAAAATAGATTAGTTTAATTTTGTTTAATTAGAATGAAATCTAATGAATTAGATTTTGTAGCTCCCAATTCACCATGTATATAATTATTTTAATTATGAATACCTTTTCTTTTTATATTTTTATGAATATTCAATTTTTGTTGAGTACCAATTTGAATATGAGCATCGAAGGAATGTGCATGTACTCATAAATGTCCTAAGATTTAATTATCATGTCTTTATTTTTTTGTATAAGGTAATCTATACTTATTCTTATTTTAAGTAAGATTCGAATCTTTGACTTTTATTTGTATAAAAAATAAAAAAAAAAAGTAACATATGATTCAATTGGTATGTAATACCCAAATTAATTTATAAATATAATTTTTAATTTTTTAAATTTTAATTTAATGTAAAAATGAAGAAAAATAGAATGATGAAGAAATTAAAATCAATTTTAAGAAAAATGAGTGAAAATTTAAGTTTTATGAGTATTTTTGAAAGAAAAATCAGAAACTGGAAATTAAAACGCAAATTAAGAAAGTTGTGCCACGTAGGACTCTCAGTCAGTAGCCCCGACGAACTGGAACGCGCCGCGTGGCAAAGGACGCTGACGCAGGGCCATGCGAGAGGCCATACGGGCGATCCGTGCACCCGCAATCGGACGGTCCATATTCACTCTCGCGTGCACAGACGGTCCGGATGCGTTCCCGCGCGCATGGACGGCCCGGATGCGTTCCCTCCCCAAACACGATCGGACGGTCCGATTTAAACGTGATCAACGGTCCATATCTACTTCCTATTTAAATGCGATCGGATGGTTCAGATCAGATCACGATAAATGGTTCAGGTTCATTCCCTATTCAATTGTGATCGAACGGTCCAGATCAAACGCGATGGACGGTCTAAATTAAAAGGGAACGGATATAAATAACTCTCTTCACACCAAACCCTAACCCTAGTCGCCAGACACCCTCGGCGGAGAAGAAGACCCAACCGCCAGGAAGGAGAGCCGCCGCCACGCCGTAGCCACTTCCGACCACCAAAAGAGGTAAAAATTTTCTTATTTGCTCAGAATTCAATTTTAAACACTCCCATGGTCGAATCGGAGCAAAAAAACGGCGGATTAGCCGAAAATCGCATGCAAAGCCCGGCAGCACCGCCGCGGAAAAATTTAAAAAATGCCTCTAATGACCTCCTTCCCGATTCCCATTCTACGTAATTCTTTCACCATTGTAACTACAGTTTTCTTCTCTACAGGTTGACCGAAGCAAAACACCCAACCACAAAAATGAGCCAGCGGAGCCGCCGTACTGAAGAACTCCGCTGCTGGTGAGTTTCGATTTCTCGCAGGATTGATGTAAAACCAACAAAATTCAGCTGAAACGGTAGGAACAATCAACCCGAGGCAAACCACCCCCCACAGGCGACGACCGTCGCCGGAGCACTACGGGAGCCGCCGTGCCAGAATTCTAAATTTGCCAAACGGGTTCTTGACATTGATTTTGAATTTTCCTGGGATATTTGTAGGTACTTGTAGTGCACTTTAATCCTTGAAGAAAAATTTAAGGAACCTGGGGACCGTCAGTAGATGCAGTCAATAAGTTTAGCTTTTTGAGCATCGAATTGGGTAAGAATCTCTCACCCTATTCTCTGTTATGGAATTGAAGTCAAATTAACAATAATACGATATTTTGTATAATTTAAAAAATATCCATAATTTATTACAGGTTACTAATAGAGTTAGAACCGTAAATTATTCACTGTTGATTAATTTTACAGTTTGAATGCATGATAATATTTGATTGATCGATTTTATAGTTTTGAATGTATATATTATTTGTTTTATGTAATTACAGTTGAATTGGAAAACTGGAGATTAGAGGTAAATGAAAAATTGTGTGATTAAGTGAATGGATGAAACAACAACCTTACTAGATATCTTAGGAGATGGTGGACGGACCGGGTACATAGAAAATCTTACTGTGAACGTTGCCTCATACCGGACGGGGTATCGAGACTTGGTAATTTGGCACTCATACCGGACGGGGCATGGGAACGGCCTGTTAATTAGAAATGTTAAAGAAAATAGTTCACGTGTTGTGGGGACATCCATATGAACTCCCATGGATACTAGTAGGCTGATAAAAGAGAAAATTATTATTTAAACCAATTGCATATGAAATCATGATATGTGTTACATTATTGTCTCTATAAGTTATTTTGTAAATCTCGCTACGGTAAGTGGACAGTAAACAATTTTGTTATGACAAATGAATTTGCTTAATTAAGAGCTCTATTAGTTGTTTTGATTTTTCTACCAACCTTCATTTCCGTGTTAGTGAGTAGCGTGATATTTTTACTGGGATAGTGTAGCTCATTCCTTTATTAACCATTTCATATCAAGATAACCAAGAAGCAGAGCCCGATCCACAAGAGGGTTGCGAGTAGGATGCCAATTTTATTTATTTTTCGTTTATTTCCTTAATTTTTTTGTATTTCCTTTAAAAGGGTGATTCCCATAACATTATTTGGTACTTTAAGTTATTGCGTAAGGAATATAAACCCTAACTAATTATTTCACTTCCGCACTTAATTTATGATTTATTTCTTTTAAAATTTTTGGGGTCGTTACATTTGGTATCAGAGGCGCATTCCTCGGACCCATTCCTTACACAAAATTCTTAAGAAACACCAAAAATAATGAATTATCACTCAACTGTTCCTTGTGAAATGCATATACAGATAAATGAGAGGAGGAAGGCCCTATTAAACTGAGCAGCCCGGGAGGGTTCGCTACGAAAGGATGTTGACTGGTTATTTAATATGTTGGAGAGACTCATCGCTGTCCAGCAGGCCCTGAAGGAAAGGATGAAGCTACCTGACCCTTCTCCGCTGCCACAAGTTGAGCCACCTCTACAGCAAGAGGATCCCGACCCACCTCGATACGACTCTGCCCCTCCACAGTACCACTTGGCACCCCCATAGTATGATCTGGTGCTCTAGCCAAAGTACCACCCGGCACCACCACAGTATGGACCCGTGCTCTAACTGCATCACCCAGCACCACCACAGTACAATCCAGTGCCCCCACTGTATTATCCAATACCACCACAGGGTCATCCAGTGCATCCTCAGCATAATTCAGTCCCTCTTCCACGAGACCCACCTCCTCCCATGATGGACCCAGGCTATATCGAGAGGTATAAAAGAGTAAACCCATCTATTTTTGTAGGGGGATCCTCCTTTGAAGAGGCCATGTACTGGTTAGCTGAGATAGAAAAGGCCTTCACAATGCTTGGAGTAATTCCCGAACAGAAACTCATCCTTACTACCTACATGTTGGTGGGAGAAGCAAGCCGCTGGTGGCAACTCAAGCAGGCCACCTTGCCCGTTCCAGTCACTTAGGAACAGTTTTTGACGGTCTTTCATACAGAGTACCTTGCAGAGCATCTCTGACATCTGAAGAAGACGGAGTTTGCACACTTGGTCTAGGGGAACATGACTGTATCAAAATATGCTCGCAAATTCCTAAAGTTGGGCCGGTATTCCCCTGAGAGCATGATGGATAAAGGTAGGAAGGCTAAAATGTTCGAGTGGGGCCTCCGTCCTAAGATCAGACAGCAGTTGTATGTGCTCAAGCTCAGAACCTATTCAGCTGTTCTGGCCAAGGCACAGTTAGTGAAAACGAACCTTCGCACCTTCCCTCAAATAATAGGGAACCTCAAGCCCTCGGCACTAAACCGCATACCAGCACCTACTGCACCTGTTCAACAGAAAAAGAGACTCAAGCTGATGACTCAGGCTCCCCCTGAAGTTCCAGCAGCAAGACGTAGTAAGACCTATTAGCACTGTGGTAAGGATCACGAGGACCGACCCTGCTATCGCCTCAACGACACTTGTTGTATATGTGGTAGTGCTCAACATTATGCAAGGAGTGCTCGAGGAACCATAACCAAGTCAGACCTCCTATTTAAGGCAGGGCTTACAACCTCACTTAGCAGGATGCATAAGCCAACCCGGACATGGTACTGGGTACGTACACTATCTATGACTATCCTGCTCATATTTTGATTGATATTAGTGTATCGCATTCATTTGTTTCACATATTTTTGCATCAAAATTAAATATATTACCTGAAAAACTTGATTCTGTGTTGTTTGTGTCTACTCTTGGGAGTAGAACACTACTAGGAAAAGTTGTATACAGAGCATATATCATAGATATAGCATATAGAAAATTGAGTGTGGACCTAATAGAAATTGATACGAGGGACTTTGATGTAATTTTAGAAATGAACTGGTTAGCAGCTATCACGCCACCGTAGATTATTTTCGCAAGAAGGTTGTATTCAACCCTCCTAATGAGTAGTCATTTACAAATTAATAAAATTCTTTAACATTTGTTCCCTCATGGTAAATTCTCTTATTATCAAGTATTTTAACCCGACTGTTTTTTCTAACTAGACAAACTCAAGAAAGAAATTTGTATTCAAGATATTCCGGTAGTCCGAGACTTTTCAGATGTATTCCTGGATGAACTACCCGGACTGCTAGTGGACAGAGAAGTCGAATTCACCATAGATCTTCAGCCAGACACCTAGCCTATTTTGTTTGCTCCTTACCGCTTGAGTTGTGTTGAAATGAAAGAATTTAGTAAACAAATCATTGAATTACAAGACTGTAGATTCATCTAACATAGTGTGTCCCCTTGGGGTGTCGGAGTCACATTCGCAAAAAAGGGAGATGCGGCATTGATGTTATGTATTGACTACAGAGGCCTGAACAGGGTCACGATCAAGAATAAGTACCCCCTCCCCAGAATCGATGACCTATTTGATCAGTTGCAGGGTGCCCAGGTCTTCTCCAAGATAGACACGCGTTCAGGTTACCATTAGCTAAATATCAGGGCAGAAAACATTTCCAAAACAACCTTTCGAACTAGGTAGGGACACTATGAGTTCCTGATCATGCCGTTTGGACTAACCAACGCTCCAACCATTTTCATGGACTTGATGAACAGGGTTTTCAGACAATTTCTGGATCAGTTTGTCATTGTGTTCATCGACAATATCTTGGTTTATTCAAAAAGTAGAGAAGAACACGCTCACCATCTGACTCAAGTTTTACAGGTTCTCAAAGAGAAGAAGCTGTATGCAAAGTTGAGTAAGTGTGAGTTCTGCCTTGAGTAGACTACCTTCCTAGGATACATCATATCAAAAGATGGAGTGTCAGTGAACCCCGAAAAAGTTGAAGAAGTGTTTAGCTGAGAAAAATTGACCTCAGTTAAGGAGATCTGTAGCTTTCTGGGAATGACAGGTTATTACCGCAGGTTTGTAGAATAGTTTTCTAACCTAGTTGCTCCTCCGACTCAGCTCATAAAGAAGAATGTCAAGTTTGAGTGGAACGATGACTATAAAAGAAGTTTTTCAGAATTAAAGAAGCGGTTGACTACTGCACCTGTGTTGGCCTTACTGAGTGGATCGAGTAGATATACAGTTTATAGTGATATCTCCTACCTAGAGTTGGGTTATGTTTTGATGCAACATGGGAATGTCATACCCTATGGGTCCAGGCAGTTAAAGAGTCATGAGAAAAAAGACCTCACCCATGACTTAGAACTTGCCACTATTATCCACGTCTTGAAGACTTGGTACCATTACTTGTTTGGGGAGACTTTTTATATCTATACCGATCATAAGAGCTTGAAACACATATTCACTCAAAAGGATTTCAACATGTGTCAGAGAATATGGATAGAACTCCTCAATGACTATGATTGCGACATCTTATATCACCCGGGTAAGGATAACATGGTAGCCGGTGCACTCGGCAGGAAAAGTATAGGTACATTAGCTCACTTGATGATTTCTAAATGTAAGTGGATAGGGGCCACACAACAGGTACGACTTCAGGACTTGAAGAAAGTTACATGTTTGGGCCACCTGACTGTTCAACCTGAATTAATCCAGAGAATAAAGGAAGCTCAGTCTGCTGATTCTATCTTAGCAGCCCTCAAGAAAGATGCAGAACATGGAGTTAATTCAGAATTTCGAGTCTCTGTCGATGGGTTACTCAGATTTTATGATAGGGTGTGTGTTCCAGATTGACAGTGAGTTAAAAATAGACATCATGATAGAGGTCCATAGCTCAAAGTTTGTCATGCATCTCAGAAGCACTAAGATGTATCAAAGCATGCAACTCCGATTTTGGTAGAACGGAATGAAAAGAGATGTGGCTGATTTTGTTTCTAAGTATTTGGTATGTCAGCAGATCAAGGCAGAGTATCAACGCCCAGGTGGACTACTTTAGCCATTACCAATTCCGGAGTGGAAGTGGGAGCATATCACCATGGATTTCGTGACATGATTGCTTAGGGCACACTCAGGATATGATGTCATCTGGGTAATTGTTGACCTACTTACCAAATCTTCCCACTTCTTAGCCATCAGGATTATCGATCCCTTGGACAAGTTAGTAAGAATGTATATCCGGGAGATATTCAAATTACATAGAGTGACAGTGACTGTAGTGTTTGACAGGGACCCCAGGTTCACTTTTCGGTTCTGGTCTAACTTTCAGCAAGCCATGGGAACGAAACTATCCCTTAATACTGCATTCTACCTTCAGACCGATAGACAATCAGAAAGGACGATCCGCACATTTGAGGATATACTCCGAATGTATGTACTTGACTTCGGAGGCCATTGGGATGACCATCTACCCCTGATAGAGTTAACCTACAACAATAGCTACCAAGCAAGTATTGGCATTGCTCCATATGAGGCATTGTATGATCGCTCATGCAGATCGTCGATATGTTGGGAAGAAGTGGGTGATAGGAAACTATTTGGCCCAGATCTCGTAGAGGAGACTACAACCAAAATAGTTAAGATATGAAAGAACATCAGACGGTCCAGAGCATGA
>NW_019014665.1:1140077-1177431 GCF_000150535.2 Carica papaya | reverse complement strand
ACACCCGGATAAAAGATTTAGAATTTGAGAAAGGCGATCAGGTGTTCCTTAAAATCCCTCCTTTCAAGGAAATCCGTAGGTTTGGCAAAAGGGGGAAGCTAAATCCCTGATTTATTTGGCCATTTGAAATCTTAGACAGAATTGGCACCGCCGCCTACAGACTGGCACTGCCTCTCTAACTTTTCAGGGTCCATAATGTGTTTCATGTGTCAATGTTACGCAAGTACAACTCAAACCTCTCTCACGTCTTGGCCCACGAGCCTCTTCCCCTCCAGGAGAATTTGTCCTACAAGGAAGTACCAGTCGGCATCATAGACCGAAAGAGCAGAGTACTCCGAAACCAGGAGATTTCCTTTATTAAGGTCCTATAGCAAAATCACACACCGGGCGAGGCCACATGGGAGCTAGAATCGGACTTCAGGGCCCAATATCCCAACTGTTTGATTGAGTGAGAGAAAGATAAATTAAGGAACCAAATTTCTTTTAAGGAGGGAAGAGTTGTAATACTCAAATTAATTTAATTGTAATTTAAATTAATTTATAAATATAATTTCTGAATTTTTTTAATTTTAATTTAATGTAAAAATAAAAAAAAAATAGGAGGAGGGTGAAATTGAAAATAATATTGAGAAAAAGAGAGAAATTTTGAGTTCTGGGGGTATTTTTAAAAGAAAAATCAGAAACTGAGGATCAAAACGTAAATTAAAAAATTTGTGCCACGTAGGACACCCAGTCAGCAGCCCCAACGAACCAAAATGCTCCACATGACAAGGGACACTGACACAGTACCACGTGAGAGGCCACGCGGGCGATAAGCGTGCCCCCAATCAGATAATCAGATTTAAACACGATCAATGGTCCAAATCTACTTTCTATTTAAATGCAATCGGACGATCCAGATCAGACCGTGATGAACGGCTCAGATTCACTTCCTATTGAATTGTGATCGAATGATCTAGATGAAATACGATGGACAGTCCAGATTAGATCGTGATGAACGACTCAGATTCACTCTCAATTTAATCACGATCGAACGATCCAGATCAAATACGATGGACAGTCCAGATTAAAAGGGAACGTATATAAATAACTCTCTTCACACCAAACCCTGACCCTAGCCGCCAGACACCCTCGTCGGAGAAGAAGAGCCAGCCGCCGGGAAGGAGAGCCGTCGCCACCCCCCGCCATACCGGAGCCACTTCCGACCGCCAAAAGAGGTAAAAAAAAAAAATTCTTGGAATTCAATTTTAAACACTCTCATAGTCGAATCGGAGCAAAAAGACCAGCAGATTGACTGAAAATCGCGGGCAAAGCCCGACGGCACCGCTGCAAAAAATTTTAAAAAGTGCCTCCGATGAGACCCTTCTCGTTCTGCGTAATTCTTTCACCATTGTAACAACTGTTTCCTTCTCTACAAGTTAATTGAAGCAAAATAACCAACCGCAAAAGTGAGTCGGCGGAGCCATAGCACCAGAGAACTCTGCCGCCAGTTAGTTTCAGTTTTTTATTTTTATTTTACTAACCGAGACCCCTTAACATATTTTCTCACAGGGATTGATGCAAAAACCAGCCAAATTATGCCGAAAACGACCTAAAATAGCCGACCCGAGGCAAACCACCACTGCAAGCGGTGGTGCCCTCGCCGAAGCACGACAGAGCTGCCATGCTAGAATTTTAAAATTGGCCAAAAAGGGGTCCTGACACTGATTTTGAATTTTTTGGGATATTTATAAGTACTTGTAGCATGTTTTAATCCCCGAAAAAAAATTCAGGGAACCCAATGACCACTAGTAGACACAGTCAACAGGTTTAGCTTTTCGAACATCGAATTCGGTAAGAATCTCTCACTCTATTCTCTGCTATAGAATTAAAGTCAAATTAATAATAATACAGTATTTTGTGTAATTTATAAAATATCCATAATTAATTACGGGTTACTAATGGAGCCAGAATCGGAAATTATTTCATTGTTGATTCTGTTGATTGATTTTACAGTTTTAATGCATGATAGTATTTAATTGATCAATTTTTTAGTTTTGAATGTATATATTATTTGTTTTATGTAATTCCTGTTGAATTAGAAAATTGGAGATTAAATGTACACAGAAAATTGTGTGATTAAGTGAATAGATGAAACGACAGCCTTACTGGATATAATGAGAGATGGTGGACAGAATGGGTACACAGAGAACCCTACCGTGAACGTTGCCTCATACCGGACGGAGTACCAAGGCTTGGTAATTTGGCACTCATACCGAACGGAGTATGGAGACGGCCCGTTTTACCATTATACCGAACGAGGTATTGTAGTTTAGTAATTTGGCGCTCATACCGGACAGGATATGGGGACGGCCCATTTTACCCTCATACCGAACGATGTATTATGGTTTAGTAATTTGATGCTCATACCGGACGAGGCATGGGGACGGCTTGTTAATTGAAAATGTTAAAGAAAATGGTTCACGTGTTGTGGGGACATCCCTATGAACTCTCATGGATATCAGTAGGCTGATAAAAGAAAAAATTATTGTTCCAATCAATTGCATATGAAATCATGATATGTGTTATGTTATTATCTCTATAAGTTGTTTTGTAAATCTCGCTACGGTAAACGATTTTGTTATGATATATGAATTTACTTAATTAAGAGCTCCATTAGTTGTTTTGATTTTTCTATCAACTTTGATTTCTGTGTCGGTGAGTAGCGTGATATTCTTACTGGAGTAGTGTAGCTCATTCGTTTATTAACCATTTTAGATCAAGATGATCAGGATTCAGAACTCGATCCATAAGATGGTTGCGAGCAGGATACCAGTTTTATTTATTTTCTATTTATTTCTTTAATTTTTTTGTATTTCCTTCAAAATAGTGATTTCTGTAGCACTATTTGGTACTTTAAGCTATTGTGTAAGGAATGTAAACTTTAACTAATTATTTCATTTTCGCACTTAATTTATTATTTATTTTCTTTAAAATTTATGGGTTCGTTACATGATAAGTAAAAAGAATTAACATACATGCTTGAAAATATATTAAGTTTAATGTATATAAAAAAAAGTGTAAAAATAGAACATAATATTTATTAAACTATAAATAAAAGAAATAGTTTACGTATATAAAATTATAGGTGTCTAAAAATAAAGATCTTACCTAAAAAAAATATTATTACGACTATGAAAAAAAATTTATATGGTAAGTCGTGCGCTTGTAAATAATGAATTATAAAATTTTAATATATTGCATTGTAGATATATACACGCACAATTTTGACATAAAATTTTTGATATTTTAAATAGTTTTGAACATAATTATACGTCGGTCTAAATATTATATTACATTTATTATGAAGTATCTCCTTAAAAAAAAAAAAAACTTTTATTATGCACCATTTTACATACTATATAATTACATGAGAATTATATTTAGATAACTCAAATAATTAACCTTTATATATATATATATATATATAGAAATTACACCACCAAAATAATCCATTTCTAAAACTTTATAATAAAACTTTGTTCAGTTTCCCATCTCTTTCTATGCATATATATATATATAGTTGTCTGTTTTATGCTGCCGGGTTTGGCGATACCATCAATCATGAGTCGGTCGATTCGTTAATTGGCAATTTAGTAACGTGACCGAGTTGCATTTCTCTTTCTACTTTATTGTTGAATACATACATGTACATATATATATATATATATATTAGTTTTTAGCCTTGACTAATTCCATGTGTGAAGCTCAGTCACCCATTAACTAGGCAAATTTATTAATTAATTCTATAAATTGACATTATTAATTATTAATTATTAATGACAAATTAAAAATAGTTTGTTCGATGAGTTAAAATATATTGTTACTTAATATTTTATAATTGAAGAACAACCCAAAAAAATTAAATTATAAATTAAAACTTTTCTATATACAATACACCACTATAATTCATAATAATTAACATATAAAATTTAAACCCACAAACAAAAAAAGAAGACCATAAAATTAGTTTCCTCTTCTGATTCCTAGTTTCCCAAAAAAAATTAGGGCTTAGGTTGCGGTGGTAACGTGGTGGCGGGTCTAGTCTACGTAAACAACCGTGCACCTCCGCATCTTACTCTGCCTGAAACTATCGAAGCCAAAAAGTGGGCCACGCCCAAGACGATCCCCATCTTCACCTGGCCCCTTTTGGGGATCAGACGGCCGTGATTTCTCGGCGAGTAACCTCTACCGTCGATCATACTTCTACCAGATGCCATCTCTCTCTGTCTCTTGTATGAATAATTTGGAGCGTCTGTCAATTTTTATAGAGAGAGTGATATGTCATTATAATTACAAAAATGCCACTTCATTTTTTTTTAATATTTTTTTTTTTTAAAATGGTCCGGATCCAATGAACACCTGTTCTTGATGGCTAAAGTGGACCCATTGTGACTTGGGTCGGGTCAAAAAGCCGGCTTGAAATTGAAAGACCTTATTTTTTCAATTTTCAATTTTCAATCCCTAAGTGCTTTTTTTATTATATTTTAGATTTTTAAAAAAAAGGTATTTTTACTAAAAATAAAATATTATATTTCATAAAGGATTATAAATTTTGTAAAATTAATATTTTTATATTAAATTAAGAATTTACTCAAACTGTATTCATTTAATTTTTAAAATTTTTATATAAAGATTTTTGTAGTAATTTTAAAAAATATATATATATTTATCTTATGATATTTTGTTTGGAATTATATGTGTGTGTGTATGTATATATATATATATATAAAAGTGGAATTGTATATTGGTTTGGCCATTATTGGTGTTATTTACTTGTCAAGACTCAAAGGTATTACCAAATGGACTAAAAAAGAGACTTTTAATATTTTGAAGTCCAATGAATAAAGGGAAAAAGAATTTGACATGTCCACTAATAATTGTGTTGAAGAGCTATATATATATATATATATATATAAACACATGTGTATATATGTATATGGGCACGTTGTATATTGTTCACAAGCACTTTTATTTTCCTAAAGTTTATTCTTTTGTCCACTTCTCTCATTTGGGAAAAAATAACTTATTTATTTTGTCTTGTATGTAGGTTTCTTTACTCTAGGTTAAAAAAATAAATAAATAAATAAATCTCCAAGTATTTATTTTTTGTAAATATAAAAATTGTATTTGTTTGACATCAAGCTCTTTGGTTCTTACAATATTACGTAGGTTAATTTTGCTAATAAAAACTCACAACTAGCTTTCTTAAACAAATCTTGTAAGCATTGTCACGGTTTATAAAACGAACATTGTGTTCCTTCTAACAATGGATCAAAAATAAAAAAATATATATATCGTTTTCTAAATATTTTATTTCTAACAATATATGATCTCATATGTTTGATATGAATAACTTTATAATTTTTAAAAATTTACACAATCTATTACTCAATAAAAAAATATATGGTAGATCAAATAGAATGTGACTTGTATATCAGATAAAAAGTTATTAACGAAGATTAGTTCCTCAAAAGATGAAGAAAGCTCTCAATTTGAATATTGCAAATAGAATAAGATGCACATGTGGAGAATTTTGTTGTTTAACTAGAAGGAGGCCAGACAGTAAGGATTTAGATATATCAATAGAAACTTTAACATGAATATAATTCACCTAGTTAACTTAATTTCAGAGAAAATAATATTTATGACTTTATTTTTTTGATAATATATAGCATATTTGATTTACTTGACAATTCAAATGGTAGGTTTGAGATATGAAATTAAATTGTAGTTTCATTAAATTCAATATTATCAAAATATAAGTCGGATTTACAGTCTTTTGAAATGACAAGTGCACATTTAATATTTCATACGTCGAAATTGCAAACTCTTTTTGTCAACTTCCTGCTCAAATGTGCAAATGAATGAATTTATATCGAGGGGGTATAATGAAATCTCTTTGTATGTTCCCAATATACTATTTAGCACCTATTGAATAATCCTTAATGGAACAAATTAGTAGCAAGAATCTTACCAATTGTGATATTTCTCATATACTATTGTTATTTTTTTCATATAGTAATAAAGAGATCCCGCTCTATTCGTTTGATTAGAATTGATGACGAGAAATTTTATATAATGTTATTATTATCTTTTTGTGATGTAGTTTTTTATTTCTAGATTGAGCATGCTACACTAATTTTTGGAGCACAATCACATTGTTTTTCTCGAACCTCATGATAAATGTAATGAATTCGGAAATATTCAAAAGAAATAAATGACAATTAAAGTGCGGAAGCGAAATAAATGTTCAAGATTTATATTCCTTACACAATAACTTAAATTACCAGTTATTTATATCCATCCGCTTTTGATCTGAACCATCCATCGCGTTTGATTTGAACCGTCCGATCGTAATTAAATAGGGAGTGAATCTAGGTCATTCATCATGATCCAATCTGTACCGTTCATCGCGATCTAATCTGGACCGTCCGATCGCGTTTGGGGAGGGAACGTATCTGGACCATTCGTGCGCGCGGGAACGGATCTGAACCGCTCAATCGGGAGCACGCGGATCGTCTGCGTGGCACCGAGTCATCGTCCGCTGCCACGCGGCGCGTCTTGATTCGTCGAGATTGCTGACCGGGCATCCTACGTGGCGAAACTTCTGTAAATTATATTTTGATATCTGGTTTTTATTTTTCTTTTAAAAATACTCACATAATCCAAATTTTTACTCATTTTTCTCAAAATAATTTTTAATTTAATTATCCCATCAATTTTACTTCATTTTAACTTTAAATTAAAATTAAAAAATTAAGAAATTATATTTAAAATTAAATCCTAAAATATATTAAAAATTAATTTAGGGTATTACAATGAAGTTATCTTTTGTCAAAATAAGTTGAGTTTAAATTTAATAAATTTATTTCAAAATTACCTCATTCTCGTCCCTAATTTTATTGTATGTGGTAACGTAGCAGACAAAAAAAAAAAAAAAGATGTAAAAATTTATGTATTAATTGGCTCATTATATTTTCAATTCAATTAAATGGTGTGAAGTTATTGAAAAATAATGTTTTGAACTGATATATATATATATATATATATATATATATATATATGTGTAAAAATGCATCAAGCTGCTGATATCACTGCATACGTCAGTGTGTGACGGAAGATAGCAATGAGTTCAGAACTTTACATATATATATATATATAGATACAATCCATTGAATGAAGACTTGCTTTTAGTAATGTTGGTGATTATTTTAATTATTTATTTCTTGTCACATTATATATTCTCCAACTACCATACAATTCATAATTGCCATTTTGAATAAAACGACTCTTGTTTCTTCAAGCACAAAAATGAAAAGGGAATGGCTTGGACAAGTCTTTTTCCTTCAAATTAGGAATAAATTATATACATGTATTACATATACACACATACATACATACATACATACATACATATATATATATATATATGCAAGTCCACCAAGTTAAATAAATAATTCATATTTTCATTAGCCGTGGGCTTTCTTCAAAGAATTTGTTTAGGGGAAAATATATAAAAAAAAAAAAATTATTAAATAATATTATATATATTTTATAATTATTGGACAGGTATACAATACTTATAATTATTATTCAATACCCAAAAAGAAAAAAAAACAATTATAATTTAATCAATATCAGAGAGTTACCCAAATGAGAGAAAAATATTTTCCTTCATCTCCTCTAATTTCTTTTTCTATTTAATTTCTAGCTTTTATCAAAACATAGAATATGAGGGAGTTAGAAAATACATAATTAGGTTATGATTGATATGCTGTTCTTTTCCTTAGGCCTATATATATGGGCTTTATAATATTCAATATCACATGAGGCTCATGGAGGATCTTATTTGCATTTGATAGTATTTGGGCAAAAAAATTACAAATGATTTTTAAGGGAAGTGAAAGGAAAAATATTTTCATAATTTGGATAATCAAAAAAGTAAAAATAGTAAAAGTAAAAAAAAAAAAATGTACCGTAGTTATATGTGTTACTACGATGTACACCCATACACGATCTTTCAAACTTAAATCATTTATTTTTTTAAAATCGTATAAACTTAAATCACTAAATTAGTATGTTCTGTGATACTATCTGTAACACCCTAAATTCAAATGTCACTAACTCAAACTACTTATTTTCAATAAGTCTAATTTATTAACGATGTATAAACTGAGCTTTTATATGGAATTGATATAATGAAAATTTAGGTAGTTAGATGTAAAATAAAAAATCCACTTCAAAAAATTTTTAAGTTATTTTTGTTTTACTTCAATATTTTTCAATTTAAATGAATAAAAAAATAATTTTAAAAAAGGAGAAATACTCACAATAAATTATTTTTTTTTTAATTTTACTAATAAAATATCAAAACTAGTGAAATCATTGTGGATATTTCATCCTTTTATTTCCCTTTGTAAAAACATGAGAATGGTTAATGAAGTAGAATAAAATAGACACAAATTAGAGGATTACTCACCTCAATAAATAGAAAAATAATATATTTTACTACATCATGCTGACAAATGCTGAAGTAGGCCTAAACCCAACTATTACAATTGTGTGCTTCATTGAATTTTATATTGCAAAAAATTTGAAGCAAAATAATTATGATTAGTACACCACCTTTGATTTACCTTAAGCTTACAAGTGAATCTTTTCCAAGATTTTGATGTGGAAAAAGAGTTGAGTATAATTTTTTTAAAAAAAAATTAATAGTAAACTTTAATAATCAAATTAATATTTTAATGTTTAAATAATAATTATATAAATAATTTACCTAATAATATTATATGTATTGCATCAGAGTACTGTTGGAATTTCAAAACAAAATAAATCTAAATCTAAATCTAAATCTAAAACAAACACGTATCGAATCCAAAAGAATAAATCTATAAATGAAAGTATACCAGAATTCATATCGGAAGAAATATGCACGTTTTGCGATAGATATTCCAAATCAATACATTAGTCTTTTAAATTTTTCACACTCCCTCTTTTCTAGTGATAGGATGATATGTGATTTAAGAATCATAACCGTATATTTATATCTTTAAATTTTTATTATTTTTAATTTACCCCATCACAAAATTAGAAATCACATTTTTAGTCTCTACAAATAAAATAGAACTAACACTTTAATTTGATGTGTTAAGTCCCAAAATACTTTTAACCGTACTAGATCACCTTAAAAATGTCCAATTAAATTTGATAGTCTTTATATACAATATGTAACACTCGAGCCCAAAATTTAGGTCCGGAATAATTAAATCATAGTAACAATATAAATTAGAAATTTTTATTTTTAATTTTTAATTGAATTTTTGAAGAAAATTGAGTTTTTGATATATTTGAAAATATTTTCAAAAATGATGGCCAAAGTAGAAATAAGAGAGAACTTATTTGAAAAGAAATCTAAAAAATTGGGATAAAAGTAAAAATAACAAAATTTAGCCGCATGGATTGCCGCGTCAGCATCGCGGCCAATCGCCGTGCGTTACATGGCAAACACGTGGACACACGTCCACACAGAAAGCCACGCGGGCGATCCGCGTGCCAGCAGATCTAACGACCCAGATCTCTTCCCGCACGCACGGATGGGCCAAATTCGTTTCTTCTTCAGGAGTAATCGGACGACTAGATTTAATCTGATCGTGCGGTTCAGATTAATTCTCCAAACAAGAGCGATCCAACAGTAGAGAGTGGGTCAGGTGTCCTTGCACGGACGACCCATATCGACGTAGAGAAGGTATATAAGCATCGCATCCCCAAGACCCTAACCCTACCCGAACCTGAGCCCGTCAGAGAAGAAGAAGAAGGGTGGCCGCAAGGAAAACCGACTGCCGTCACTGCTGCATCGGAGCCACCGCCGACACCAGAGAGGTGAGTTTTTTCCCCCTTTCGCTTTGGAATTTAATTTTAAGCCTCCCCACACTATATAGAGCCAAAAAAACCAAAAAGGAAACTAAAAATCGAGAGTGAAGCTTGGTTGAGCTGCCGTAGCTGCGACCCAAAAATCGCTCCAGTGAGACTGATCCCGTTTCCCATTCCCTTCAATCTTTCAACCATTGAATTCTAAACATATTTTTGGTGCAGATGGACCGAAGGAAATCCCTTACCACGAAAGAGGAATGACTGAACCGCCGTACTGAGAAAACCCCTATGCTAGTGAATTTAAGTTTTTCCCTTCTTCCAGCCAATAAAGGCCGCCTAACCTTGTTTTTGCAGGTTTTCATACAAAGCTGGTCGAAATTGATCGAAAACGGACAGGCTGAGAGGAGATGTCACCGTGGGTGGCAGAGCCAGTGCTGGAGCATGGTGGGGCACGCTGTGCCGGAACCCTAAACCGACCGAGAAATTTGAAAATCCATATTTTTGAAGTATGTGATGTATGTTTTTTTTTCGTAGAAAAAACTTAAGAAACTCAGGAATCACCAAGAAGTGCAATAAAAAGTGCAGTATTAT
This sequence comes from Carica papaya, assembly GCF_000150535.2. The sequence continues at coordinate 1,166,925 of NW_019014665.1, read as the reverse complement.
GGACACCAACCTAGAGTAAGAATCCATCACTTTTTTCTCCCGTTATGGTTAATTAAAATTTAATAAATGATAAAAGTTTATTTCTAAATATTAAAAATTCTTAATTAATTAAATACAAATCATTAGTGAAGCCGGTAACTGGTCAGTGTATAATTACTCTAGCTTATCTGTGTTGTCTATTTATTTCTATACTGCTTAAATAGCTTGCTATTATATTATGTGCTTTAATTTATTGATTTTAATTACTTTCTCATTTATTAGTTTATCTACCCGTTTTATCCCTATCTGTTGATTGCTTTGTAATAAATGTCTTGATCATGTCTCCCTTAATTGTTAATCTATTAATTTATACTGTCTATCACTCTATTGTTCTATAAATATGGAATGGGTTGGTTGTCTATGATTGGTGGTTGGTGGATGGTGTAAAGATGTATGCTAAAGGACTTATCGGTTGTCATGAGAAAGGGTGTACGGACCCGATATATAAGGCAAACTCTACCATAGACATTATCTTAGTTGAACTAGACTGGTAAGTCCCATACCATAAGGAGTTAGAAAATATTTGTTCACCCTCATACCGGACGAGGTATTGAGGCGGTGGTATGTTTGACGCTTATTACCGAACGTGATATAGAGACAATCAGTTAATCAATAAATTAGATATTAGATCCACGTATAGGGAAAACCCCTATGGACTCCCAAAGGTACTGGTAGGTTGATAAAAAAGTAAAGTTAACGATTATTGTTTCTTGAAATATATGATGAATTATTATATTGATTATTGTCTTCACAAGTCGAATTTGAGAAGTTCAAAGGTGAATATGAAAATTTACATTTTTTTCTAATTAAATGAATTTACTTAAAAAGAAAAATGACTTCATTGGTTATTTTATAATTTTTACTAACTTTTGATTTTTTGTATCGGTGGTAAGTGTTGACATTCTTACTGGTCTAATGTAGTTCATTCCTCTTATTTAACAATTTCATATCAGCAAGATCAAGATCTGAATCCTGAATAGTAAGAAAGTTAGCGACTAAAGGTTGCCTCCTACATCCTATTAGAGTTGCCCAGCGGAGGTTAACCCTATAGGATTTTAGTTACATGTCTATTTTCTGTTATTTTAATTTCCTAAAAAAGATATTCATGTAGCCCTATTGGGCATTCAAATTTATTGTGCAAAAAATGTAAATCCTAAACTTTTAATTACTTCCCTTATTATTTCATTAATTCAATATTTCATTTTAATTAAGTTTTGAACCTTTACAGTTGGCATCAGAGTCGCGTTTCTCAGAACTATTCCTTACACAAAAGGTTAAAATTATTCAATATAATCCCACTTTCAACCATTCGTTGTGAAATACAGGTACAAGGACATGAGGAGATGAAGACCGCCATAGAATAGAGCAACCCGAGAGGGGTCGCTTCGAGAGGATGTCAATCGACTCTTTTAAATGCTGGAGAGACTCATCTTTACCCAGCAGGCCAGGGAAGAGAGAAGGGAGCTATCTGGTTCTCCACCACTGTCGTAGTATGAACCACCCCTACAATGAGAGGACCAAGTGCCATTATGGTACAACTCTGTTCCTCTATTGTATCATCCGATACCGCCACAGTACAATCTGGTGCCCCCATCATACAACCAGGTGCCACCACAGGGTCATTCAGTCCCTCCCTAGCATAATCCAGTTCTTCTCCAACAAGACTCAACTCCACCCTTGATGGACCTAGGCTATATTGAAAGGTACAAAAGGCTTAACTCATCTAATTTTGTAAGAACATCCACTTTTGAAGAAGTTGAGTACTGGTTGGCAGAGACAGAAAAGATCTTCACAAGTCTTGGGGTCGTTTTCAAACAGAATGTCATAGTTACTATTTATATGCCCGTGGGTGAGGCAAGTCATTGGTGGAAATTGAAGCATATCATTTTACCTATTCTGGTTACCTAAGAATAGTTCCTAGCAGCTTTCAATGTAGAATACCTCCCATAATACCTTCAGTATTTGAAGGAGATGGAGTTTGTACACCTGGTTTAGGGAGAAATGACAGTGTTTGAGTATGCCCAAAAATTCCTGAAGTTGGGTCGATACCCTCCTAAAAACATGATGAACGAATGCAGAAAGATAAAAAAGTTTGAGTGGGGTCTCCATTTTGAGATTAGAGAGCAATTATATATATTCGAACTCAGCATGTATTCAGCAGTTTTGGCCAAGGCACAGCTGATAGGAAGAAACTTCCACATCTTTCCTCCAGTAGTGGGCAATTCCAGACCCCTGATTCCACATTGCAGGCTAACACCAAGTGCACCAATTCAACAGAACAAGAGACCTAGGCCCGCGACTCAAGCTCCTACTCGGGCCCCGACAACAGAACGTAGCAGGACCTGCCAGCACTGTGGCAAAGACCATGGGAACCAACCCTACTATCGCCTCCATAATACCTGCTGCATATATAAAAGTGTTTAGCACTATGCGAGAGAGTGTCCGCGGAATCAAAATCAGGCCAGACCTCCTATTTAGGGCAGAACCTATACCATCACCCAACAGGATGCTGAAGCCAACCCGAACGTGATACATGGTACGTACACTATTTATAATCACCTTACACATGTTTTAATTGATATTGGTGCTTCACATTCATTTGTTTCACATGCTTTTACAAAAAATTTAAGTGTGTTACCTAAAAGTTTGATTCTGTGCTATTTGTGTCTACATATAGGAATGAAACACAATTAGAGAATGTCATACATAAAGTTTATATGGTAAAAATAGCATATAAAAAATTGAGTGTAGATCTGATAAGACTAAACACAAAGAATTTTGATGTAATTATGTGAATGAACTAGTTAGCAGCATATCACGCCACTATGTATTGTTTTCATAAGAAGCTTGTACTTAACCTTCATAACAAAGAGTTCTTCATAAATTAATAAAAGTTTTAGATATTATTCTCTCATGGTAATTGCATTGTTTATCTGATACTTTAACTCAGTTATTCTTTTCTATGTTAGGCAAGTGTAAGAAAGAAATTTGCATTCAAGAGATTTATGTGGTCTGAGATTTTCTGGACGTATTCCCTAATGAACTATCAGGACTATAGGTAGATAGAAAAATTGAATTTATCATAGATCTTCAACTTGACACCTAACCCATTTCAGTTGTCCCTTACCGAATAAATCGTGTTGAGATAGAAGAACTGAGGAAACAGATTAAATAATTATAGGATAATGAGTTCATCTGACACAATATATCTCCTTTGGGTGTTAGAGTCATGTTCGCAATGAAAGGTAATGGGTCCTTGAGATTGTGTATTGACTACAGGGGATTGAACAGGGTCACAATCAAGAACAAGTACCTCCTTCCCAAGATTGATGATATTTCGATCAGTTACAGGATGCTAAGATTTTCTCCAAGATTGACTTGCATTCAGGCTGTCATCAGGTGAATATTACGGTAGAGGACATTCTCAAGACGACCATCAGAACCTAGTATGGGCGCTATGAGTTCCTGATCATACCATTCAGATTAACCAATGCACTTGTCATTTTTATGGACTTGATGAACAGGGTCTTCAGGCATTTCTTAGATCAGTTCGTTATAGTGTTTATTAATGATATCCTAGCCTATTCAAAGAGCAAAGATGAACACATTCAGCATCTGACTTAGGTTTAATAGGTTCTCAAAGAATAAAAACTATATGTAAAATTGAGCAAGTGTGAATTTTGACTTGAGCAGACTACCTTCTTAGGATACATAATATCAAAGGATGGAGTGTCAATGAATCCCGAGAAGATTGAGGTAATAATGGGTTGGGAGAAATTAACTTCGATTAATGAAGTTTAAAAACTTTCTAGGCATGACAGATTATTACTACAGGTTTATAGAAGGATCTTCAAGCTTAGCTGCCCCCTTGATCCAACTTACAAAGAAAAACGTCAAGTTTAAGTGGAATGATAAATATGAAATGAGCTTTACAGAACTTAAAAAATGATTGACTATTGTGCTAGTTTTAGCTATGCAAAATGGGACAGGTGGATACACAGTATACAGTGATGCATACTATTAAAGACTGGGTTGCATTTTGATGCTTCACGAAAAAATCATAACCTATAAGTCCAGATAATTGAAAACTCATGAAAAGAATTATCCCACTCATGACTTAGAACTCGCCACCATCATCCACGTCTTAAAAACCTAGCGCCACTACCTGTATGGAAAAACATTTGAGATTTAGACAGACCATAAGAGTTTGAAATATATATTTACCCATAAGGATCTCAACATGCGTCAGAAGCATTGGATAGAGCTCCTGAAGGACTAGTGTAAGATCTTTTATCACCCACGTAAGGATAATGTGGTAGTCGATTCTCTCAGCAGAAAAAGTGCAGGTATGTTGGCTCACATAAAGGTTTCTGAATGCAGGGTAATAAAATTTGTGCAACAAATACAGCTTCGAGATTTAAAAAATGACCATATGTCTGGCCTATCTAGCTATCCAACCTGAATTGATTCAGAGAATAAATAAAGCTCAACTGACTGATCCCACTCTAGCAGCTCTTAGAAAAGATACAGAACATGGTTTAAATTTAGAATTCTAAGTCTCTGCTGATGGGTTGCTCAGATTTCATAACAAGGTATATGTTCTGAATGACAGTGAAATGAAGAGAGATATCGTGACAGAGACTCACAGTTCAAAGTTCACCATGCATCCCAAAAGTACTAAGATGTATAAAAGCATGCGACCCCGATTCCGATGGAGCAGGATGAAAAGAAAAATTATTGATTTCGTCTCCAAATACCTTGTATGTCAGCAGGTCAAGGAAGAGCATCAACGTCCAGGTAGACTACTTCAGTCATTACCGATCTCGGAATGAAAATGGGAACATATCACTATAGATTTTGTAACAGGTTTGCTTAGAACACGCTCAGAGCATGATACAATCTGGGTAATTGTTGACCAATTTACCAAGTCCTCTTATTTTTTGGCCATTAAAATGATCAACCCCTTGGACAACGTAACTAAAATCTATATCCGAGAGATAGTCAGGTTACATGGAGTTCTAGTAACAGTGGTAGCAGACAATGATATTAGGTTCACATCTCAGTTTTGGACAAGTTTTCAGCAAACAATGGGAACGAAATTGTCCTTTAGCACAATATTCTACCCTCAAACAGATAGACAATCAGAATAAACCATTCGTACACTTGCTCAGGGCTTGTGTTCTAAACTTCGCAGGGAATTGGGATGATCACCTACCTCTGATAGAGTTCAACTACAATAACAGTTATCAAACAAGTATTGATATAGTTTCGTATGAGGTATTATATGACCGACCCTGTAGATCATCAATCTGTTAAGAAGAGGTGGGTAATAAGAAACTAATTCTCTCAGATCTTATAGATGAGACCACAGTGAAGATATTTAAGATCAAAAAGAACATCCAAACAGCCTAGAGTAAACGCAAAAGTTACACGGACACTCGAATGAGAGATTTAAAATTTAAGAAGGGCGATCGAGTGTTCCTTAAGGTCACTCTCTTCAATGGTATCAATAGGTTTAGAAAGAGAAAAAAGTTATACTCCCGATTCATTGGACTGTTTAAGATCTTGGACAGGGTTGAAACATCCGCCTATAGAGTAGTATTACCTCCAGAACTATCCAGAGTTCATAATGCATTCCATGTGTCTATACTACGCAAGTACAACCCAGACGCCTCACATGTCTTATTTTATGAGCCACTTTCACTCCAAGAGGATCTATCATACGAGGAAGTATCGGTTGGTATTTTGGACCGGAAGAACAAAGTGCTTTGCAACAAAGAAATTCTATTCCTCAAGGTACAGTGACAGAATCACTCGAAGAGCGAGGCCACTTGGTCGCTAGAATCAGATTTCAGAACTTAATACCCTCAATTGTTTGACTAGTGAGAGAGCGACAATTTTGAGTGATCAAATTTTCTTAAGGGGGAGAGAGTTGTAACACTCAGGCTCAGAATTTAGGCCCGAGATAATTAAATCATAATAATAATATAAATTAGAAAATTTTGATTTTAATTTTTAATTTAATTTTTTAAAAAAATTGTGTTTTGGATGTGTTTGAAAATATTTTCAAAAATCAGAATCAAAAAAGAAATAAGGGATGACCTATTTGAAAAGAAATCTAAAAAATTGGGGTAAAAGTAAAAATAACAAAATTTGGTCACGTGGACTGCCACGTTGCAGCGCAGCCTGTCATCGTGCGCTGCATGGTAAACATGTGGTCACACGTACAGCAGGAAGCCACGTTAACGATCCGCATGCCAGTGAATCTAACGGCCCATATCTCCTCTTGCGTGCATGGACAGCCCAGATCTGTTTTCTCTTCAGGCGCGATTGGACTTAATCTGATCGTGCGACCCAGACTAATTCCCCAAATAAAAGCGATTTAACAACAGAGAATGGGTCATGTGTCCTTTCATAGACGGCCCAGATCGACGCAGAGAAGGTATATAAGCATCGCATCCCCGAAACCCTAACCCTAGCTGCACCTGAGCCTGTCAGAGAAGAAGAAGAAGACTAGTTGAAAACAAAACCAACCGCCATCGTCGCTGCACCGGAGCCGTTGCCGACACTGAAAAAGTGAGTTTTTTTCCCATTTCACTTTGGAATTTGATTTGAAGCCTCCCCACACTAATATTGGAGCCAAAAAGCTAAAAGAGAAGCCGAAAACTGAGAATAGAGCTCGCCCGAGCCGCCGCGACTGCGACCCAAAAATCGCTCTGGTGAGGCTGATCCCACTTCCCATTCCCTTTAATCTTTTGATCATTGAATTCCTAACACGTTTCTGGTGCAGGTCGACCAAAGGAAATCCTCGGCTGTAAGAGAGGAACGACGAAGCTGCCGCACCGAAAAACTCCTCCGCTGGTGAGTTTCAGTTTTCTCCTTCTTTCGTCCAATAGAGGCCGTCTAACCTCATTTTTTGCAAGTTTTTGTACTAAATCGATTGAAACCGACCGAAAACGGCTAGGCCAAGAGAAGATATCATCATGGGCGACGGAGCCGACTCTACCGTGTCAGAATCTTCAACCGGCCGAAAAATTTAAAAATTCTTATTTTTGGCTTTTTTAGGGTATTTTGAATATGTGACACATGTTTTTTATTTTAGCTTAAAAAATCCAAGAAACCTAAGAACCGCCAAGAAGTGCAGTGAAAAATGCAATGTTTGGATACCGATATGGGATAAGAATCTCTCACTCTTTTCTCCCGTTATGATTAATTAAAGTTTAATAAATGATAACAATGTATTTTTAGATATTAAAAATTCTTAATTAATTAAATACAAGTCACCAGTAGAGCCGGTAACTGGTTAATGTATAATTGTCCTATCTTATCTATGTTGCCTATTTATTTCTATACTGCCTAAATTGCTTATTGTTATATCGTGTGCTTTGATTTATTGATTTTAATTATTTTTCTGTTTATTAGTTTATCTACATATTTTGTCTCTATCTATTGATTGGTTTGCAATAAATGCATTGATTATGTCTCCCTTAGTTGTTAATCTATTAATTTATACTGTCTATCGCTCTATTGTTCTGTAAATATGGAATGGGTTGATTATGTGTGATTGGTAGCTTGTGGATGGTATGAATATGTATGCTAAAAGGCTTACCAGGTATCATGAAAAATAGTGTACGGACCCAGTACACAACGTAAACTCTACCGTCAATATTAGCTCAGTCGAATGGGGGCTGGGAAGTCCCATACCGAAAAGGTTGTGAAGTATTTATTCACCCTAATACCAAATGAGGTATTGAGATGGTGGTATGTTTGGCAGCTATTATCGGACGAGGTATGGGAATGACTAGTTAATCAATAAATTGGATATTGGGTCCACGTATAGGGGAACTCCTATAGACCTCCAGAGATACTAGTATTTAGATAAAAAAGTAAAGTTGACGATTATTATTTCTTGAAATATATGATGAATTATTATATTGATTATTATCTTCATAAGTCGAATTTGAGAACTTAAAATGTGAGTATAAAAATTTATGTTTTTTTTTCTAATTAAATGAACTTAGTTAAAAAGAAAAATGGTTCAATTAATTGTTTTATAATTTTTATCAATCATTGATTTTCTATATCGGTGTTAAGTATTGATATTTTTACTAGGTTGGTGTAGTCATTCCCCTTATTTACCAATTTCATATCAGAAAAATTAAGATCTGGATTCTGAACAATAAAAAAATTAGTGACTAAATATTGTCTCCCGCATCCCATCAGAATTGTCTGACAAAAGTTGACCCTATAGGATTTTAATTACATGTCTATTTTCTGTTATTTTAATTTTCTAAAAGGAATATTTCTATAAACCTATTAGGCATTCAATTTTACTGTGCAAGAAATGTAAACCTTATACTTTTAATTGTTTCCGCTATTATTTCATTTTCATTTCCATTAAATTTTAAACCTTTACACAATAAATTTATATATAAAAATCCCAACAAGTAAATCAAAATAAACATCAGTTGACAATAATTAAATTTTTTTATTGGTTTCACATCACATTCAACACTTTAATTGAAAAGCAAAAAAAAAAAAAAAAATTTGTTTGATCATTCATTCTTACATGATATTTCAAATTTATCCCTTACATGATGGTATTAAGTATATTTCACAATCAAGCTTTTTCTAGTCGTTTATTAATTTGACAAATGAGTTTAAATGAATTATGAGTTATAAGGTGAAATTCACAATTCATTAGCATTACTTCTCTTGTAAGATTTAATATGTCTACTATATTAATTTGAATTTAATGGAAAGAAAAATGATCTATAGATGGAGGAACTATAAATGATTTTTTTTAGCCTATCATCAATAATTTAATAACTTAAAGCATTTGTAATCTTCTACAAAGTTGATCGATAAAGGTGAAGAAAAATTGGGATTGTACTGGACAAGAAATTTTCTAAGTCCTATTGGCTTATCAAAGTTTCAAATTTCTCATCTGGTCATGACCCACTTGATCTTACATCAATGGATTATGAAGGGAGAGAGCTCTCTGTTCAGAGATGAAGTGTTAATGAGCTCATTATGATCCAATTTCCCAAATAATTTCAATTATAATAATAATAAAAGATTAAGAATAGAATAGATTATTCAGGAAAGGGATAAGGGAGTGCTTCAATTTTCCCATTCTCTAATCTTATCTGCAATCAAATTTTCTTAGTTGCATGTTTGGGAATATGATTCTGCCAAATTGAGGGGAACTCTTGGATTTGAAAGTTTGATGATGATAAGGATAAATTTTTTGAGTAATTATTGGTTAAATAGCTTAATGGACAGGGAAGTAAAGTTTATGCTTTCTTTAATTTTTTTTTTCTTTTAATTTATAGAATTTGGACTCAGACCTTCACAAATTTGGAAGAACCCAAATCAGAAAATTGTTAGGTAGAAAGAAATGATGTAAATACTATAAACAAGTAGAATTCAGAGGATTTAAGTCATCTGTTACAAAAAGTTAATTATTTTTTACTGGGTTGCTAGTATATATATCTTATTTTAAGATTGTATAGGTTCATATTAAACTGTTTATATTGGTGTAAATGTGATATGAATTATGAAAATATGCAAGTTTTAAGAAAAATCATTGGTTACAAATTGACTTCTCAAGGACCAACTCATCAGAATCTCATCCTTTGGGCCAAAAGAATGTTTCTAGGTTAGCCATATGCACATGTTGTGATATTGATTCATCTAATTTCGTACTCTCTCTCTCTCTCTCTTTTGATTTTGGAGAATAGGGTATTTGAAGTCTCTTGAAAGAGACTATTTTTGTCATGTTCTTTTCATAGTTCCTTATAATTACTTGCTTCTCCTTTACTGTCCACAAAACCCAGATAATCCAAATCAATCACCAATGTCTTTAAATTGCTCCATCCTCAATCCCAAAGTCCCAGACTTTCAGGGACAGAGAAGAATATACAACAAAACCCATGTAGGAAATTTCTTCTTCTACCATAGAAAAAGCCATCAACCGAAAAACAACTTAGTTTCTGTTCTTTCCATGTCGGAGTCCAAGCAAACCCAATTCCATTCTTACTCTCCCCCTCCTCCTCCATTAATGGAGGACCATGAAAATCTTGGTCCGAACTGTGAGGAACTCGATATTGCTGTCAGGGCTGTACATATGGCGTGTTTTCTATGCCAAAAAGTGCAGGACAGTTTGGTTTCAAAAGGAAATAGTCCAGTTCAATCCAAGGATGATAATTCTCCTGTTACTGTTGCAGGTATTGTATATTTGCATATCACTTTCTCCTTTTTCGTTTTGACGGTCTTGATTTTAATTAAATTATGTTAATGGGAGTTATTAGTTTCTGAGAAATTGTTCTTTCCTTTATGTGAAGTTGGGTTTGGAGTGAAGTAGAGCAAGCTGTGTTGAAAATGTGGACGGGATACTACTTGATACTCCTGCTAGTCTTGTTTTCTGAATATTTGAGGACTAACTATTTTTTCGTAGTTCTCTTTTAAATTTCTCATTTACCATTTTGATTTTTGATATAAATTATAGTTATATAGCTGATAATTCTCTTTGTGTGTAAGCATATAATTTCTGTATTCTGGTGGGTTACAGATAAGTGGGTAGCAAGAGTTAACATTCAGATAAAATAACTGCTATTACACAATGAATTGATGAATACTGGTTTAATTTGAAAAATCTGCTAGTTGAGTGCCTTACTTAATGGATTGAAGTACTGTTCTTATGGCAGTAAAGATTAGTATTTTGGGTTATTAGAGCTACAGAGATTATTTTACTTATATCAGTACACGACGTGAACAGATTGGAGTGTTCAAGCAATAGTTAGTTGGATTCTGGCTGAGTTCTTTGGGAGTCGAAATGTGTCAATTGTTGCCGAAGAAGACATTCAAAATCTCTCCAAGCCTAATGCAGCTGGCCTATTAGAAACTGTTGTGTCTACTGTGAATGATTGTCTTGCTGAAGCACCTCGTTTTGGGCTTCAAGGTCCGGAAATTCCCCTTGGATCTTCTGAGATTCTCGAAGCCATTAGTCGATGCAACTCAACAGGAGGTCCTAGAGGGAGATTTTGGGCACTGGATCCCGTTGATGGCACATTAGGTTTTGTACGAGGTGATCAATATGCTGTTGCTTTAGCATTGATTGACGATGGAGAAGTTGTGCTTGGAGTTCTCGGGTGTCCTAATTATCCAATGAGAAAGGAATGGTTGAGTTATCATCACCGGTATCACAGAATCATATCGAAGTTGACCCCGCCATCATCTGAATCCTGGGACAAAGGTTGTGTCATATGTGCTAAAAGAGGTACTGGAAAGGCTTGGATGCAGCCTTTAATCCTAGGAAACAGAAAGCTAGTATGGCCAAGCTCTTCGAGGCCAATTCAAGTGTCCTCCGTTGATAATCCTGAATTGGCTACATTTTGTGAACCGGTTGAGAAGTCCAATTCAAGCCATTCCTTCACAGCTGGACTAGCTCACAGCCTCGGGATCAGGTGCATATTCTTCGCTTTTTTTTCTTCGTTTCCCTACATTTACGTTCCATCATATACAATTCAGTGTTTTTATGCATTTCCATTCCAGGAAGCAACCATTACGTGTCTACAGCATGGTGAAGTACGCAGCAATAGCTCGAGGTGACGCCGAAATATTCATGAAGTTTGCACGAACTGGCTACAAGGAAAAGATATGGGATCATGCAGCCGGTGTTGTGATTGTACAAGAAGCTGGAGGTGTAGTAACTGATGCTGGAGGCCGCCCACTTAACTTCTCGAAGGGGTTGTTCTTGGAAGGTCTTGACCGAGGTATAGTTGCTTGTGCTGGATCTGAATTACATGAGAAGATTATAGCGGCTGTTGATGCTAGCTGGAGCTCATCCAGTCTATAATGACTTTCTGCTGCAGAATATCAGTAAGAATGTGTTGTATTGCATTTTCTAGGCAGCGTAAGAAGATTATAGATTTTCCTTTATGCATGTGTATATACATATATATATATTTTGTTGTTTTATAGATCGTGTTTGCTGATCATCATAGAAATCAACCTGGTTTTAAATGTTAATCAAGGTTGAAGATTTGTATATAGCAATGTTGTTCTTGTCATAAAGGAAAGGTTTTGCCTTTTCTTAATGGTTATGAAAGCTATATGGAAAATCTGATTTTTGGAATTTGCTTTTGAAAATTACCAAGTCTTCTACTTTGTAAGCTTAATGGACTTTACATAAATGAAAGAAATTTAAGCTTAAAAATAAGACGGTAATAGTTAAGATCTTTATAACTCATTTGAAGATTATGATTTCGAATTTCGCTAAGGATATTAAAATCGTTAATTTGTGGGTGTACTGCAAATTGATAGTGGTTAATCCACAATGTTTAATTTAAGAACAGAATATAAAAAGTTCTACGATTTTAGAAATTTTCCAAGAATGTAATATCAAATTTACAAAATAAACTTTATATGATTTCTGAGTTTGAACTTTACCCATCTCCCCTAAAAATAAAAATCCAAGAGCATAATCTCATATTTTCAAGTGAAGAAGAAACCAATTCCTACACTTGAGAAAGCAGGCAGAGAACTTTTGTAAGTGCAAGTAGGAGACTTTGGTGAATTTGGAGCCTACAAAGCATGTGCTTCATATTAAATTTTGTGGCCCAATATTCATTTTTAGTCAAACTAAAAAAAAAATCAGACTAATTGGAATGGACATACAAGAGACTGGACCCAATAAAGGTGGTGCAGATCTTGCCATTAGTGAATTTTATGGGGTCAATTTTCAATTTTCTAACAGGGTTTTTTTTTTTTTTTTCTTTTATCCAAGCCAATCACAAGAAATATCAATTTAACAGTTGGTAAAAAGTGAATTTTATGGGTAAATTGAGATAAATATTATTACCATGTTAAATTTAATTTATGAAAGTTTAGTACTTTTGCTTTTTGTTTTTATAACTTCATAAATTTAAATCGAATTATATTCTTTTGTATAATCAACGTTAGAAGGTTGATTATATTATTAGTGATGTATATTTCACGTTCAGAAACTTAATATTATTGTATAGAATTATTAAGGTTAATGGTAATTTATATGCGAAGTTAATATTACTACGCGGAATTATTAAGGCTAATAGTAATCTTTACGCGGTTTTTCCTTTTTGTTTTTTGGTTTGATTCCACTCGACTTGACTTATTATATAAAGTGTATTAAATTCTTGGTAGAAAATTTCAAGTGCATTAGATTAGGTAGTGGACTAAATATATATATATTTTTTTTATAATTATGAGATGTTTTCATTTATTCTTTCTACTATATATATGTGTGTGTGTATGTAGTTTATAGCAATAATTTGTATTAAAATCTATATTTGTAAACATTTTATCATTAATCCTAATAATATATTTGAAAATATTAAGAAAACATATCAAATCATCTTAAAATTTGAGTGAGGAGTCTTAAATGTCAAAATTGGAGACATGATTAATTTGGGATTACATTAATAATTAAATTAATTTGCCCACACCTTGTTGAAAACTTTGTTTGAGATATTAATTAAAGAGAGAGATTCATGTGTCTCAATTTGTCAACAAAGTTACTTAAAAGAAACCAAACAAATTTGTCAACCAAATTTTTAATTAAATTTCCTGTTGAACCTCAACCAATTTTTTCATCCATTATACTTGTAATTCTCCTACAATATGTTTTTTATCCGTTAAACTTATTAATGTTGTTATAAAACTTTTTCAAATCAAACTAGATCTGATAAATCTAAATATGTAATTTTATACCGAACTAATAAAAAATAATAAACAGAAGCGTACTTAGATTCATCGCGAAAAATTCGTTGCGTCCTGCTGTCGAAACACGACCAAAAGCTGTTTTTATCTGGTAACAGAATTTCAGAAAAATAAAATGACAAACATATGATTCGAGATCTATAACTGTCTATTTATATCATCGTACTTTTATATTTTTTATTTTACTCATCATAATATAAAAAATTATAAGTATCTGCACATATTAAGTTCATAACTAAACTCGATGCATTAAAACTCATAACCGTATTTGATCACTTTTAAACGGACTCATAAATCGATAGTCTGTTATGCAAAATAAAACTCACGTTAAATTTAAAAAAAAAAATCAATAAATATAATCTAACTAATACATTAATAAATTAAATATTATAAATCAATAGTCATAGTCAGTTCATAATGTTCGGATATATATATATATATATATATATATATATTGTGTTAAGCTTAATTACTTGGTATTGACATATGCCTGTCAACAAAATCAAACACACCACTCGTGAATATAGGTTAGAGTTTTAATTAATTAATAGATAACCGACAAAGTTGACCAATTTCAACTATATTATTTCAAGTTTTTATTGATTTTCCTTGGCCAAAAATAAATATAAATATTATGGAAAGAAAAAAAATATGATTTTTTTTGCATAAATAAAGAGAGATGACTTGTTGGAAGGCATATACAAGTTTTATCCCCACCCCAAAAATAATATTTAAAGTATATTTTGTGTAATAAAAAAAATTATAATTTTATTAAAAAAATATATATATATATATAATTATTAGTTGATATCTATACATGAGGAGGTAATTAATTGGTATCATGTTCAATGAAGAATGAAAGAGAAAGGTTGGGATTTGGAAACATTTATTGGATGATTTTATGAAACCCTAAATATTTTTGCTCTAATTTCAGTACTAAACCAATCACTACAAATCAAAGATGGTTGGTGTACTTTTTTTAGTACAACTTATCATCTTCATATTTTAAATATAAGGCCTTTAAATTCCAATTTCTATTTCATATAAAATATATATATATATATATCTTTCTAAATAATATATAAGTTAGAACATTTATTTAATGTTAATTAATATTAATTTTAATGAAAAAATTATATACACATATATATTTTATAAAATAATATAATTCAAAAATAGATTAGAAGTTCAATACTTAATTGATCTTATAGATTAATTTATGTCAAGAATACATTAATAAAGATTATATGTAAACATCCCATATAGTTTTTTTTTTTTTAAATATTAACCTTAGATTTGAGTTGGATCTACACAAATAAAGAATTATAACAAACATATTTATTGACATAAATTTTTTTTTTTCTAAAAATAGACATCACGAGTATTAAATATTTATATCTTATCCGAGTAGTTCTTGTGGATAACAACCGGAAAACAATATGCATTTTATCCAAATATGTATTTGTTTGTATGATTAATTTAAATGAATTAGTTAACTCATGCTTAATAATAAAAATTTTAATTTCTTAAAATTTGTGACTTATAAATACATTTTATTTTTATAATTCTCATTTTTCAATTATATTTCTAATCACTTATTATTTTTATAAAGTATATATATATATATATATCAATTTTTTTTCAAACTTTGCATAAATTTTCCTGAAATTAAATTAAAACTATATTAATTACTCTACATATTTTAAAAGTAAAATTAAGGGTAAATATAAATCTTAAACTTATCTAAAATGCCGGTGGCAAGCTAAAAGCACCAACTACTGTGTGTGTGTGTGTGTGTGTGTATACATATATATACACAGAGAGAGAGAGAGAGAAGTTGGAAAATACACTTGACTTTAAGACCCAAATACATGGGACGGGAGTTTATATAATCAAATTATAATTATATTGTTATATTATAACATGCAATGTGTCAGGAGGAGAGCATTTACAAGGTATCATAATGGCACCCGACCTAATCTGTATCTATGGAGGACCCCTCTCCTCAACCGTCCTCCAACTTTCCTCTCATCAATGCTTTCCCACTCACCATTTAAATATTCCTCCACCCTTCATCTCTTTCCTCTGATCCTCATCAACCCAGAAATTAAAAATTCCCAGAAAAGTGAAAACCAAAATGAACATGAAGATCATCTCTCTCTCATCCATTTTCCTCATCATTGTAATCTCCTCTACTCTCGCGACCCGACCCGATTCTTTTGGACCATTTTCCGCCGACCTCAATCACTCCCCCAACAAAGCAAAACAGCCAGGAGGCGGCGGCAACGATGGTGGGTTCGGCGGGATGTACGGCCCGGGTAACGGGTTTGGGATACCCGGGTTTGGACAAGGGTGGGGGAACGGGATTATAGGTGGCGGGTATGGATCCGGGTATGGAGGTCCGACCGGAGGGTATTCCAGAAATGGTGTGATAAGGCCTAGTGTTGTGTGTAAAGAGAAGGGACCTTGTTACAATAAGAAGCTGACGTGTCCGGCGAAGTGCTTTACATCCTATAGCCGGTCGGGGAAAGGATACGGCGGCGGAGGTGGTGGCGGAGGGTGCACCATGGATTGCAAGAAGAAGTGTGTTGCTTACTGTTAAGGAGGTGAAAGTTTGGTGGGACGGGTATTAGCCGGTAGCCGGTAACACTTTCTATTAACTACAATAGTAGTTATATGTGATACATATATAAATAGTTACTTGATGGGTGTTTTCAAAGTTCAATCATACATATTTTTATGTATGATTATGTATCGTATTGTATGGTATGGTATGGTATGGTGGGTATGAAGGGATTTCTCCTAAGTTGAGGAATTTTTTTGCCTGAACTTAAATAGTTTTTGTGAACTTACATATAATATATATATATATATATTGGCAAAATAATAAATATGAATATTATGAGTGTCTTCTACTTATAAAGCTCTTTTATTTTTTACTTGGGCCTGTTTGATTCCATCTCTGTTCATCTTTGCCGAGCTTCAAAAGAAAATTTCCATGTTTATTAGTGGAGAATTTTTGCCGTGTAAGGTTTGTGGGGATGAATCCTGTGTGGAAAATAGGGAACAAAGATGGGATTTTTATGTGAGGTTTAACAAGAGTGTTGTCAAATGTCAAATTTGCCCACTAGTCATCATTCATGACGAAACAACTGTGCATTAATTCATTTACCTCTATATAAACATGTATGTATATATATATATATATATATATGCATTATTCATGTTCATTACAAGGGTCTTGTGGGTTGAAACTAACTTTTTGTTATTAAGAGAGAAAAGTAATAACTATGCAACTAAAGGTTCAAAATTGGATTGGTTCAAAAGGGTAAAAGGTAATTTGACACACTTCAAAATTTTGCTTGAAATGAAAATTGGGTAAGATGGGATTTAGATTCAAAGTGGGATAATGGGTGGACCGACCTAAGAGAGTTAAAGCTTGAATGTGAGAAAAATTGGACCAACACAATTTAATTGGATGAAGCTTGAATGGTGTACTTCTGTTTCACCTCGGATTGGCACTTTTGATTTGGGTGAGCCAATTGGGGAACTAACTAAGAAGCCACTTGATTTTGACTGTTGAATAATTGAGAGTGAAGAGCGCCACTTGGTTTTGATTGTTTGGGTAACACCTAGTGGATGTCTTGTGAGAAGTTCATGCATTTCAATATATTAAATGGTTTCAACATATAAATATACATTTTTCTAATATATCAGTATACACACACACACACTCATATATATACACACATTATCATATATTAAATTCGTTTATTTGCACACCTCTAACATCAAATGCATCCCCCAGGCCTCATTATGCTTGTTACCTCATGGAACATCTTCCGCAAATGCTCCACTAATCCACTGTGCTATACAAACAACAAATTATATAGATAGGAATCAATAATCCAGGCAAATAATGGATTGTTCATATCAAAATATGACGAACATAGCAAATACCAAACTCCTTATCAAACTCCATCTTGGTCTCCGACGGTGTAACATTTACAAAAAAAGAAAAGGTCTTAGGATTTAAAGCATACATCATTATATATATATATAAAGCAAAAAAGAAAAGCCAGGCTCCGGCAATAAAAATATCTCTAAGTACTTTTGGTGGCTAAGAGGCATATACAAAGCTTACAACCAGACACGTTGCTATCTTACTTTCCTTTACTAGTCCGGCATTTAAAAAGCTGCTCTCACAGCACTCCTTGCAGCCTCACGCTTCATCTCAGCAGCTTTCCCACTTCCACGGAAATATATGTATACTTGCTGCACCCAAACAGTTGTGACCGTGTAAAATATATCGACAAAAGAAAAATGATGAAATGAAAACGACATTTGGAGGCATAAATCAAACCTGAATAACCCAGATGCTGATCAGTGATTCCAGACAAAATAGTGCAAATCCAATAAAGTAGAAGATCTGGACAAGACAAGATGAGGCAATTTAATGTAAGTGAAGCAAAGTAATAAAAACATGAAATAATCCAATGTTAAATTTAGATTTATAAATCATAATCCTTCAATCCTATTTTTAGTGGATCTAACAGAAGAAGGTTACCTTAGAATCTTCAGATAAAATCAAATGTTGACTGGAAAATAAAGAATTTGTTTCAAGAATACTTACCCCAACCAGAGCATGACCGCTAATGAGATCAATTGCAGGCAAAATGCCACTGTAGCAACAGGAAAAGTTATCTTAACCTCAATACAACTAGCCATAAAAAATATATATATATATATATACACACACATATATATATTTGAAGGTTGAACAAACGTACGTGAGAGATTTTCCTCTGAAAATTACAGGAGGAGCAACTGCAGCAAAGATGCAGAAGAGAATGTGGAGCTGCGAAAAAAGATTCATTAAAACATTAGGCATCTTCTTATTCTCAAAATAGATGGGAAATTATAATTAGCAATTGCAGAATACATACCACGTAAAAGAGGAAAAACCATCCAAATTTGACAGCACTTTCGGTCCTGCAAGGCAAGCAAAGGACCTTAAAATGTATCAAGAAATCACAGAAATCAAATGAAACGCGGTATTTCCATAAGAAATTATCAGAACCTTAATCCAAAAACATGATATGTGGTATTTTCATAAGAAGTTCCACTAAGATTTTATGCTAGTTCGAAGAGAAAAAGTTCATTAAGAAAACTTAATAGGAGAACATGATACACAGTATTGCCATAAGAAGGTGAATAAATTAGATATTAACTTATAGCCATCTGATGGAACTTGTTAATCATAAATAATCTAGTGGCAAGCTAATGCTTGCACATCCATTGAGCCTGTAGAATATCTTTCTTAAATATAATATATAGGTTCCAAGTTGCAGAGAACAATTTTTGTCTTAACACAAGAACAGAAGAAAAAAGATGACTTCCAACACTGTAAAATTTTTTTTTGGAAATAAAAAGGGTTCTGTTAAATAACAAAAGATATGAGAATAGGAAGGTTCAAGCACAGGAAATAATTACCTAAAAGCACGATAAAGCGGTCGATACCACAACACATAGGCTCCAGGAACCCCCGATATGAAATAGATAATAGCAAGGAACCAGATTCTCACACCTAAGATAAAAACAAAATTTTTTATCTCCATCTCTAAAAAAACATAATCTCCATAATTGAAAAATCTTTACACTCTGAAAGTGATTTTTGGACAAACCTTTCCCTTTGATCCATGCAGTGGTAACAGCTACTATATTCCACAGGAGACATGCAAATAAACCTACATAAATCAACTTGCATCAAGCTCACATGACCTCAATCATGGAAGTGAATATGTAAACAGAATCAAAGATGAACAAGCCAGGTCCATATTATGCTAAATGAGTATGAGCAAAAGTTAGAGTTACATTAAAAACCATTTCTATCAGGCATATCAAATCTCTTTATCCGGATGAATATTTGTTTCAGCTTTAAAACGAACTAGGTATTACACAGGCATATCTTAAATATCTACATATATTGCCCATCAAAAACTACCTTCTTTAGTTAAAAATAAACAACAGACAGTACTAAATACCTAAATAGAAATGCAGTGCAGAATATAACTGACCCATGCCAGGTATTGCCCATCAATACCCATGCCTTTAATCCCAACTCTACCTTCTTTAGTTGAGAATAAGCAAAAGACACTCTCCAATGTGGATAGCTATGAAGGCAAGTGATAGAAAGCACAAAACTAAAACACATTATGAAGGCATGATTTTAAAAGGACAATAAACACAAATGGCTTCACAAAACCAAGAAGATATATAGTATGCCTAAAACCCTTCTGCAACTAGTTTTAACATACCCAAAAATGTTGCAAATGCAATATATTGTATTCTTTGTAGATGAATTGGAATTTCATTTGCAATATCATGATGGATAATAGGGAAAAATGGTGGCCAGTTTTTCTCTTCAAGGACAATCCCAGCTGCAAAAGAAAAAGAACAAGAAAACTGTAATTGCACTTAAACTGTGGGCAAGATTGGAGATATCAGGAGTCAAAATGTTTTCACAACTGTCACCAAATAAAAGAGGGCGCTTGATGACAATCAGAGTTACAGGCAATATCAGAGATATAGAAGAATTTGAGGACAATTTCAACATTTTTTCTTGAGAGACAGAGAGAGCAAGAGAGTATAACTCATTTGAAAGCTATTAAATCAGTAATCTGCAATCTGATCTCACAAGAGGAAGCAGAAAAATATACTTCTTCAATTTTCTGAAGAGCTCCATATGTACATTAGCTGTATAACTAAACAACTAAAACATGAACAGCCAATGCAAATTACCTCGTGCTGCAGCATCTTCTTTCCGTTTCACCTCCTAAAATTCATAGAAGAAGCTAATTAGCGATAATTGTAGAAATGCAAAATTCATCATGCAAAGGAACTCATTAGAGAAATTACAGAAAAGTATTATTTTCATAGATAACCAATAAGCAGAAAACTGCAACTTTCATACATAACAATGAAGCATGCATCTTCAGAACATGCATATAATTGAGAGTAAACATCTAGAATTAAAACTACAGCAAACACTGTATTGATTGTTTCGAGATATCGATATTTTCACAAAATTTCAGGCTCTTGGAAAGGCCATGAAATAATTCATTCATTATTGAGGTCATACTGTCAGCAATAGAAGACAAACCAACCAATGACAACACGAAGGCAAAAGAAAGAAAAAGAAAAACAAAAAGAACCACTCATTTTGATAGACAAACAAGTACAACTAGACAGTGAAGATCACACAAAAATAGTATTTGATGAAATAACTAATATTTTTTTTGAAATAGCTGACTAAATATAAGCAATGTGTTATGATCCGACCTGCCAGATCTAGATATGGGATTTTGTTAAATTATGGGCTCGTTAAGTAACTACCTCTACATCCTATAAACTACCAACGTTATCCCACATATCCAAAAAACTACATTCATAGTTATCCCTTTCTAACAGCCACGTCTCACCCACTCTAGCAGCCATCTGCGCATCAAGCCATGTGTCACTTGCTCGTATTGTGAAAGAAAATTGGAATTGGTTGCATAAATCAAGTATTTTTGTAAAAGTCAAGGTCAGGAAGCCATGGCTACTTCCCAACTTGATGGAAACCAAAAATTTATCTTCTGGAAAGCGGTTCACCAAGTTGCCTCATCCTAGAAAATTGGCAGCCAATAAATTGCTGAAAGAAAACCATGTTGATTCGCCAATAATCAATTCTTCACTTTGTGATCCTTTCTTATGCCCATGGTAACTGCTTCCCATAAGGAAATGACAGAAGGTGAGTTGACTTATTGGGTTGAAAAGAATTAAAATTTACTATCTTGTGCAAGTTGTAAGGCTCTTGCCAACGTAGATCTTCTCAGCTCTCACAGAGACGCATAATACCTATGAAGGGATGTAAGTTGTGTGTTGTTTTGCTCCCTTGATTTTCCTCCTTGTCCGTCTTCTCTCCCTTCTTCTTCGTCTCTTTCTATAGTGGACATTTTTGGTAAAGTCTGCACTAGATTCACACCACCATCACCTGATCATGTTTCTTAAAGCACGATTGTTGATTTGGCTGGTCATCTCCTGGTCTTGAAACTTCCTAGCAGCTAGGGGAGTGCATAGTTCAGTCCAGACTGAAACCGGTTGTTTGATCCGGACTGGACTCGACCCAACTAGATCCAGTCCACTCCTCAGTCCTAGAAAATTTTCTGGACCAGTACATAAAATTTTTTTAAAACTTATGTAATTTACATAAATGATATCAGCAGGTCCCCCTCTTCCTCTCTCCCTTTTTCAACTTTCTTCAAGCATCCAATCCAAACTTTTTTCCTTTTTCACGATGAACGGCAAATTGCGGAGGTGGGTGAGTTCAAGCCCCCACAAATCATCATCTCTCCGGTCTCTTATCTATAGTCTCTTTATATCCCACTTTCAGATCTCTCTCTCTCTCTCTCTCTCTCTCTCTCACACACGCGACGGCGCGCACACATATACACACATATTACATATACATATACATATTATATTTTAAATATACATTGTTTTGGTTCTGTCAGATAGATATTATATATATACACACAGATAAATATGAGAGAGTGAGGAGTAGAACTAGTTATATGTTTATATATATATATATCAAATATGAGAGAGGGAGAGGGGGAGCTAATGATATGTGGGGTTCGGTGAAGAATTCACAAAAAGTTAAAAGGACAAAAGTTATGGGGTTTGTATTTTGTTTTGCTAAAATACTCTTTTTTTTTCTTAATAATCTCCTTCTTATTAACAAACATTTTAATTTCCCCCTTTTTTGGTCCAGACCGGACTGGACCAAAAATATTCCATTCTAGTTCAGTGCGATCCGATCCAGGAACGTTGCACCACCCTACTAGCAGCCCTATTATATTTCTTATGGGGAACACCAAGTTTTATATACTTATAAATGAAAATACTCCTTTTTTCTGTGTGAGGACTATCACCATGACGCTCTTCCAGACCATGATGGATGTTGTCTTCTCCCAGTTTGTTTGGTGTACTTCTACTGGCCAAAAGTTTTCTTGAAACTCCATTCAAACAATCTGCCAACAGAACAAACTTCATGCAATCTTGGTCTCAATATTCTTGGTAAGTTGAGAAAGAGTTCAAACATCAAATCTAAATCAACTATAACATCTGGCTCTGATATAAATTGTTATGGTCTGACCTGCCAGATTTAGTTACAGGATTTTATTAATAATATGGGCTCACTAAGAGAGAACCCAACAATCTTCTAGAGTTTTAAGTACTCAAGAAACTTTTTTGAAATATTTTTCTACATATCCAGTTTAGATTATAATGTTTTTTACGCAAGAAAAAATAATTTCTAAGAATAATAACTTTCCTAGTCGGAAGTAACTATCCCATATCCTAAAAGTCACCTAAGTAACTGTGTCCACATCTTATAAACTATCAACACTTATCCCACATATCCTACAAATTACCTTCACACTTATCCCACTCTAACAGCCATGTATCACCCACTCTGGCAGCCATGTGTAGCATCAAACCATGCGTCACCCATTCGAATAGCCATGCTTCCATGATTTCTAGTATGGCACATAACACAATATGTCCGTTGAATATCTCCAAATAGAACATAATTACAAAAATTCCTTCCTCCAAAATCCCTTGATCCGCTTCTCATCACTCTTAAGCACAACTGAATTTATAATTGGTTGGAAAAATCTCATTATAACTAGATAAGTTAACGATTGAATACCGACATATTTTTTTTTCAAAGACATAAAATCTTAGACTTGTCAAATAAACTTGATAAGGAGCAGACTGAAAAGAAAATACAGTAACTAGCCCATGATATAGCATAGTGCATAAATTCAACATTTTAATTCTCCGACCAACAATACCTGCTCCCGCCTTCTCAGTTCAGCCTCCTTTGCCTGGAGCTCCTTCTCTTTCTTTTTCAAATCCTAGATTCATGATGGGGAAAAATTAGAAGAACAATGTCATTTGCTTATTTGTTATAAAAATGGAAAATATGGACTCTACTGTGTCCTTCCACCAACCTGAGAAGTTGTCCCTGTCGTGACTGTATCAAGAGGAATGTCAATTGTTGTACCATGATCATAGCCATAGCCTGCAGGCTCAGACGGCAGAGGTGAAAGCCTTGAGTTTGATGCAGGAGGCACACTTCCCGGATTCTGGCAAGTAGGCAATAATGTCAAGTGTAAGAACAAAAGAATGACTAACATAAGAAAATAATTTGTTCAATGAGGATGCATCTGGAACCACATTGCTAAGAAACAGATCAAGGACAAACAAATAAAAACCATAAGCCCAAAAAATTCCTAAACCCCAAGCAGAAGGAAGTGCCACACAGGATCCATCAATACAGAGGAACCTTCAACACAGTTGTAGGTCTGTTACCAACCAAGATTGTCATCTAACCGTGGCACCAGGCTTTATAATAATCATTTGAACAATATAGCAAAGAAGCGCGGTAATAATACAAAGCCGACTCCCAATAGTAACAGTTCAATCCAATTTTTGTTTTTTAAAGAAAGATTACCGATGCAAGTGGCCCCTCGACCGTGAGAATGGCTTGTTAAAAAAAAGCTTCTCAAATGTTGAGAGAACACAAAACCACCAAGGATAAGTTCAATAAGTATTGGATTTTTCAACTACATTATTCAAATTCTATGATTTTTTCAAATTAAACATTAGTAATATCATATGCCATGCTGATTCACTGAAAACTTAGGTGTTGTATGAAGAGGAGAAAACGATGCCAATCTTACTGTTGTATAAAATGCACCTCCACCAAACTTTGATTGTCCTGATTTTTTCCCCTTCTTTGCTGAGTCCTGTTAGACAAAATAGGTCAGAAAGAAATGTATATCAGCATCCCTAGTGTATTTCATACTTCCACCAACTAGTAAATATTACACTATTAGGTTCAGACAGGCATTTAGAACAGAACCATCCAACACTACGGTCTAGGTTCGATATGGCATTGGCTATGGATTTATGGGAGAAAAGAGAATGAGAGAGAGTTCAAACTCTTAAATTTCTCATCAAGAAGTTCATCAATTTGGTCCATCTCTAGCAAGCGTGTATCTCGTGGTAAGACACCCATCACATAGCCTAGATTGGAACAAGGGTATATTGCAGCACTTTTGAAGTACCCATGTAATAGGGCTCATAAACATGACTCGCTATTAAAATGATAATCAACAAAACCAAGTCAAAATATCTCAGGTAAACTTGCCTATGAGTCTATTTCTTAGAGAAATACTACAACCGAATGTAAAATCTACACTCCTATCACACCCACAAACTATCGATCTTCCAAAATGAAAATATCCTAATAAAAAAGCATATAATATAAATTAATCCAAATTTTAAAAAGAAGAAGAACGATAACAAAACCACGTTTGACCATAAATGTAATTCAAATTTAGCGCTAATCATAAGATTCAAGCAAATTCAACCAGATGTCATCACAGAATCAAGCAAACGAACCGACCATCAGCAACAGAACTCTCTTAAACACTCGAACTTCACAATTTTGCATAAACAACCAACAGTCTCGAAAAATCCATAAAAATTCAACTTCCAATTCAAATTCATTTACCACATGAACTGAAACCAGATAGACATCATCTACAGCGTACAAAAAAAGAAGATAGAGAGGAAAACAAAGGGAGAAAATAAGCTTACAGCGAAGGGATTAACATCTTCTTCTTCGTCAAAAGGATTCTTTTCATAACGACTGGCCATGACTAGGGTTTTAATATCAGCAAAAGCTAGATTAATCGCAAACCAAAAGTAAACTTGAAATTGAACTAAACTAAACCAGACTCTATATTGAAAGTGAAAAAGAAATGATGTTTGAAGATCTAATTCAGGTCTGTACAGAGGAAGAGACTAAACTTGCAGAATAAGCAAATTCAAATTCTAAAATGAAGAAAAGGTAATATACTGACAAGAGGAAAGGAGAAATTTCTGTAGAGAGAGAAATTTCTTTACGGAGTAAGAGAGACGATGACGTTAGACTTGTCTTTACCATTTTAAAATTTAAAAAATAAATAAATAAATTTATATTATTACCCCCAACAGCGGGAAATTTGGTATTTTACCTAATTTATATTCTAATAAATTATAATTAATTAACAATAATTAAAAATTAAATCTAGATAAATTTAATTAAAATACTTTTAATTAAGTCCACATAATAATAATAATAATTGATTCAAGATTCTAAAATACCCACAAATAATTTTAATTCAAAAGGTAATTTTCTTGAAACATTATGTTGATTTTAATTGTAACATGTTTGTATGTGTTAGATAATGGAGACAAATTTTGATAAAATTAAAGGGCAAGATATGTAGAAACCAAGAAAAAATTTAATTTAATTTAATTTTTTTAATAGTAAGTTGAATTTGGCAATAATGTTTTCCCATTGTGTGGTACATATTGGAAATCAAATGTTTGAATTTCGTGAAGAATAAAATAAGATTGGTACATACAACAATTATTTAAAATATATATATATATATAAAGGATGTTGACTATAAATATGTGTATTTTTTTAATTTTAAAAAAGCCTATTAATACAATATTTAATTGTTTTTTTTTTCTTCTAGATGTACATACTTGTCTACATGTATTAATCGGTCTAATTACGATATCCTTTTGTCATTTGTCAAATAAAAATGAAATTAAAGATACCCTAAAAGCAAACAATCATGGGTCTAACCAAGATAATAAGATCATGGGCTTCCCATTTTATCAATAATACTATGATTTAATAATTAAAATTTTTATATTTAATTAAAGGTAATGAGTTCAATCTTTAATAAAAAAATATAATTTATTATTTTATAAATGTATTACGGTGATCGATAAATAATGTTAAGTATTACATATTAATATTAATTAAATTGTAATATTTAATTCCGTATAATTGATAGTTTAAGTTACTAATGTATTTTTAAGATTGTAATAATTTAAGTGGAGCAAAATATTAACGAAATTATTTTTTTTTTTAAGT
>NW_019014665.1:1122367-1137978 GCF_000150535.2 Carica papaya | reverse complement strand
TCAATCATGAATGATAACTTTTATATCTGGGTTTTATATTTGTCTGGTTTTATTAGTGTAGAATGGTGTGTGGCATGCTTAGGCAGATCTCTTTTTTTTTTTTCCTTTGAAATAAAAAGTATAGTATATTTCATTAATTCACAAGCACCAAAGTGGTGTAAACCTATGTGCAAAATATTTACATGTCAATTAAGATGTTAATAAGGTCTTCAAAATTTCCCATTGAATAAAGAGTATGACCCAAAATAAAAAAACCAGGGTATAGAGCCACTGAGCTCTAACCCTATCAATATCTTAATATACCTTCTTAAAAACTCATGTTTCTTTTGGAGCCACCCAAAATATAGCAAGAAGGATAGAGATCCACATATTTCTTTCCACTACTAATGCCCTTCCAAGCCCAAATCTCATCCCGCACGACTCAACCCTCACCCGGTAAGCCATAGTCCATAACTTAAGGGTATAGCTGTTTGCTCTCCTTCATAGCTTTAGTTCAAGGTGCTTATTGTTTTGTCATGGAGCTTTCGCTAATGAATGATAATTTTTATATCTGGGTTTTATTATTTATCTGGTTTTTATCAGTGTAGAATGGTGTGTGGCATGCTCACATAGATTTTGTTTTTACGATTTAGGTATGTTTGAGTTTCTTGTCGAACTCTGCTAATTTTTGTTTTTCACTTTAACAACCTGCCAATACTATAGTTTTGAATTTCAATCCTGTTAGGTGTATCTTTCTAACTTTTAAATGTCCTAATTGGAGTTTTAGGTAATTCCCATTTACCCTACCCCTCAACTTGCAGATGATTGATTGATGGTAAACTTGTTATAAAGGCACAATACATTATTTGTTTACTTGAATTGTGTAATATGGGAAGATTGAAATGCTTGGTACTTTTTGACTTTTTTTCTCTAAAGCTTGACCAGTAAGTAACCAGTCTCTTATTAGTTTGATCTGTTAGCAGATGCATTGGAACTTAGATTATTTTATGCTATGTATATACTGACCAACTATATAGCTTGGAAACAGTGGCATGAAATGAATTATTTTGTTTTGTTTTTTTTTGGCCCTTTGAAATTTGGTATTAAATTTTTGAAACAAATTATTTAATGAATTTAAAAAATTAATTGATCTGTAATAATCAGAAATCAGATTGGAAAAAATAAAATTACAATTGTTCTCTGGTTTAAATTAATCAGAAGTTAAGGAAATGAAAAATTCATTCCATTTGTTTAGATCGGGATCAAATTGAAATGGATCAGTTTTTTCAGTTCTTACCTTATTAATTCAGGAAATTAGCGTATAACGACACATTTACATTTCAGAAATGATTAAACTATCCATCATTTAAATGTGTTATAATAATATTTACAATAACATGAGGTCTAAAGTATAAAATGAAAACTTTACCCTTTCGCCAGAGAATATAAAATTCTGTCTTGGGTGTTACTATTCGTCCTTCTTCGTTAATCGATTTTGATTTAGGATTCTCTTGATCTGAAAAAAAAGTTAAAATATTTTTGGTAAACTTTTCAGGTGCTTATATTTGGTAAGCACGTGAAAATTCTATCATGGGTGCTACTATTCGTCTCTCGTTAATTCGGTTTTGACTTAGAATTCTCTTGATCTGAAAAAAAAATATATATATATTTAGTAAATTTTTCACGTGCTTAATAAGTATAAAAAATAAACTACGAATTACAAAGCATACAGTCAATCAAGAATGAAAAAACCTTTTTCTTTTTATTTGAAAACAATGACGAACAAAATAATCAAACAAATTTCTAAGTTTCCTCTTGTTCTTCTCTCTACCCTATTTCACATTTAAATTAAATTCCAATGTCATCAACTCTTATTTCTTTAGATTCTCTTATTCAATCTTTCACTTATTATATCCGAATAAATTTTTCATACCCTATCAAAACGGATATCTATAATTCACAGTTTTTACAAGATAGTCATTTAATTGAGTATTAATATTTTTTAATCTCATTTTGAGTTTTTATTTTTTAAATTCTTAATAATTATTTTTGTCATTTTTTAACGTATGACCGATTAATAACTAGTAGTATTATGAGATAAGCATTTGCACTATCACATACACAGATACAGAAGCAAGTTATATAATATTTTGATCACAGCAGTTTGTTACCAAATGACTTAGAATAGAACATGTATTCTAACTAAGTTTGGAAGAATTTTCATCCACCCAAAGATATTGTTCCCTCTTCCGTCAAATTTCAACCATATCAATCTTAAACGAGTTATTACTATATTTTGGCTTTATTCCAATTTTGAATTTTTTTTTTCTTTTTCATTTTTTTCTTGTTTTGTTATAGAAGATTTGTATTTTCAATCATATGGGATGGATCCAAAAGCTTGGTAGAAAGCGTTGTCAACTTTAGATGAAGTTGTTAATTAAGCCAATTGTGTAAAAGAAGAGAAAACATCTCTTCTCAGAGAAGATAAGATCCAAGATCATTAACCATTCAACAAGTTCAGTTGAGGATTAAAATTTGCTTATCAAAATCTGAGTTCCTTTTTCCATGAAGATTTTCGTAATTAATCAAAGGTAAATAAATACTTAGTTTCTTCGTGCTAGATAATTGTTTGGTCTACATGTAGCGGAAAAAGACTCAAATACATACAGAGAGAAAAGGAGGAAGATGATTCCATCATAGCTGCTGAAATTTGTTCAAGAACAATTCTGTCTCTAACATCAAAGTACGAACAATCAACTCTACAAGTTTTATTTTTGGAGGAATTATTGGCTTATTTTTTTCAGACATATCGTTGAGACTAAATTCTAATTGGAATTCTAATTTCCTGATCGATTTCTTCGTAGTCTCTAACCATAATAAGTTTTTGATAATAATTTAACAAACATTTGCAAGTATCTTTCAATTGCTAAATCAATTATTTGTGTTCAGCACTAATCACCAAATGAACAATTTTCTTAATGAAGCTGCTAAAACAAATCCACCAAACTCCAATCTTATCCTCATACCTGCTTCAATGTTCCTTGGGGTCACTTAATAATAAAAATGTTGACAACCATATACTGAGAGTTGTAAATTGATTTACTGACTACTTACCTAAAAGGACCTAACTGATCGATTGTTTTAAAACATGATTCAATTTGAGAGGAAAGGAGTTTCTACAATAGCTTTTCTTTTCGGTTCAGGGTAAATCAAAACTAAAATTTCAGTGTAAATAGCTAAACCTATAACTATCTCTTTTGAGGGAAAAGGATGAGGTAGAAGAGCTATAGGAAAATTAGAAGATGTAAAGAACAAAAATAATGAATTAAATTTCTGAGGATCTAAAGAAGACTACGCAGCTAAATTACAGGTATAGACGAGAGCAGTGTGTGTGTTTTGTTGTATGTAGTCGAGTTAAAAACCTAGTCCTTATGTCGTCTTATTTTTTTGTGTCTCTGGTTCTCACTTCTCTGACTATTCTGAATTCTCTGACTTCTCGGAAATGGATCAGCCCACTCTTTGTCCTCCTCTACAGCTCTGTTCCACCGCTCTTTAAACACTTGAAGCTCCCATGTCGATTGCCTCCTTATCTGTTGAGTCAATTTATACACTAAATGAGCATAAACTTCGCAATTGTACTTGATACTACAACATGGGTGAACTCAGACTGACAACACTAAGTTAACATGAGGCCAGTTGATACCAGGTCTTTGTGACATTATTTTAACCATTAACTTCTGTCTCACAGTAGGATCAAAGTTCAAAATAAATAGGAATAACTGTAACTTCGGTGCTCAAGTCACCATATTCGTTATATGCATAAAATCTCCAATAAAGTAACTCGGGAACATGTTGCTAAAACAGATATGCAATCAAAAAAGAACGTTCTTGCCAAAGACCCATATTGAAAAGCAGATTTGTCACTATTCTCAACAGGATCCAGGGGCTTACCTCCATTCTTGAGTCAAAAATTGGAGTCTTGCGTCCCTGAATATCATGTACAGAATCAGAGAACAAAACAAGAAGTTAACATTTAGAATGAAGGTAGCTCTGGAGACTTGGATAAATAAGGTAAGAACTGAAATGCTCGAAGAAATACAAGGAAGACTAATATTTATTTTTTGCTTAACATTTACCTTACTTGTAGATCCAAAAGTTGCAGTCTGCAAAAGTGCAAGGAAGCGTCAATAAGCAATTACTGAATGCACACAATCAAATATGAAGAGTTTTGCTGGCTACTTGAGAACGATCCTAATACATTTGAACTGTATTTAATGATTTAATGATCCTAATAGTGTATTCTTTTCATTTTCTCCCATTATATAGTTCTGCATTCTTCTTGTTTTTGCATTGGCAGGATTGGGTATATTTGAGGTTGAAAATGTGAGAGAAAAAATACTTAAAAAATTCTACTCTCCAAACTTTTTAGATTCTAGTTTAGCCATGGACACAAATCACAATAAGCAAGCCAAATATCCTTTGCTTGCTTATTTATTCCTGCACAACAATTTCAGCAATTTCATCCTACTAACTTGGTTGCTAAATTTAGGTAGCATAACTAAAAAGTCCAACTTTCTCCTATCATCATAACCACCAAAAACTTGTGATGTCCTCCTGTGTGACTCTCTTTATGCATATCCAAGGTCAATCTAATTGAACTAGTCCAAGAAATTTCCTCAGAAAATATTAAACTAGGTTTGCCAGTGCAACTTTGAGCTTGCTTAAAAGCAGCCATGCAGAGAAACCCCACAAAGGAAACACTGATAAATCCAGTATCAATTCAAGTGCACAGGCTGATAGATAATTATGGATGATTTTATATGTAAGAATATACATAAATAAATAATATATTGAAGATTGTAGAAAACACTAATCACCTTCTTCTCAGGGTGCCCACTTCCTCCCAGAGTTTGAATGCCTTGATGAATGACATACTCGCTGTCAATGATTCCCACATTCTTCGTGCGATCCCCCTACATAATGACATGCTTAGAAATCAATTTGATTGCTGCGGAACAAAATTCATGTGGATGGAGTGAAAATTAAAAAGCACCAAAAAAGTGTCCAATTTTGGAGCGGATCTCACCTGCGCACAATATCCAAGCTTCATATCCATTCCCCATCCATGAACAAGGTCATTCTGAAAAAAGTACTCCTTAGTGTAGATATAAATGGACAAATAATGTTATTTAACGGAATGAAGATACTCAAAAGTTATTCTGCAAGCACTAAATTATCTGAAATCATGAAAATGTGAAGAGTTCAAATTGAACCCAAAGTAGCTTTTTAAGCAAGAACAACAGACCCATGACAAAGCCAGCATTCCTTGAAAAAATGCTGAGAGTTAAAACTGAACCCAAAATTAGCCAGCATTCCCTTGAAAAAAAATGACACTTTCCCTTATTAGCATATCAAGGAGAAAAGAAAATATAGCCCCTCACCCATCAGAAGTACATCTAGTGCTGAAGTGGTGGCTTAGTTCGTATTTGAGCTAGTTTTTCAGATTTCATATGTTTCTTTGAAACCACCTTGAGTTTTCAAAGAGAGGCCAAGGCCACACATGCAGTGGAAATAACACAATGATTGTACTCAAGAATCTTGCTATCCATGATATAAGAATTCTTTAATCTCAAAGAAACTAGATTGTTTCTCAACTTTCTCTATGGATTTTTCACCTAAACAGCAACTAAGTTTTATGTAGGCAGAGTTACCTGAAGCTATTTATCTTTTCTGACAAACAATATATAAGCTGCCATAAGGTCACTCTAGAATCTTTTCATTAAATGGTTTCATAGCAAATTTGAGGATGCAAATATCTCCAGTTTTCCAAAAGAAAACTTTTTACGGTATAAGTAATATTAGAGAAACCCAAGTAAAATGGAAAAAATTATGGTTTAGCCAGTTACCCTTCAATTAAACAATGACTATTGAATTTTCTATCATAGAAAGGTAAATGATATTTTCAGAAAAAGCAAAGATAGTCAAATGATAACAGCATGACACACAAGTTGTAATTTCTTCAAGAACTTCTCTATGGCTTAAAAATTATTTTTTGAGGAACCAAACAAATGAATACCTGTATAAGATGCCAAGTACAATACCAAGCAGACCTTGAAAACACTGGCGCCATACCTTCCACAAATCTGTAAATGCAATATTAGTAGACTAAAATTAGTTATACCTAGTGGAATATTCAGTAAGCATGTGATAGTAGACTTCTATCAACATATACACATAATACTGGAGGATAAAGTTATGAGGCAAAGATAGCATTCAAGCTCCTTGAGAGACTTCAACTCGAGAGGTAGCTTCTGTAGCTGATGTTCTAATGACATTAGAAGTGTGGCTTACTTTCCCAATTCGAGCAACAAACTTATTTTCTCAAACAGACAAATTTTCTTGTCAAGCACAGGTTTGGTGGATGGTTAGTACACTGTAGAAGAAAATAACTACTTCCAGGGTAAAGAAAACAAAAGTAGAAGAGAATGTGGGTTTTCCAACTGTGCTAGCTTACCCAGTGCATGGTGGCCCTTCACTAGCGTTTGTACAGTTCAAATTTCCTCTGACATCAAAAATTCTCCTGTTATCATGTATAGATTTCATGTAAGCTTTAGAAGTGTTGAAATGTAGTGTTGGTTAATAGTTTAGTTCATAACAACCACCCAAGTAACCTGTGACTGACTTTTCTTTTTTGGTGCAGTACCTATGAACAACTTTTGTTCTTGAACGAACAGTAATTCTGTGATGTATTTCAGTTGAATTTGGGTCTAAAGCTGGCTGAGATATCTCCAGGCCTTCTGATTTCACAATTTTTAGGTATCTGAGGCAAAATAGAAATTCTAATTAATCAATGTTCATGAGTTTCAGAACATGAATCTATCTGTAACAGTACACTAAATCCAACCATATAAAGAACAAACATTTTCTACTGTCATCATCCGGACGGTAAGATATTTTACCAAGTAAAACAACTATCCTGTCAATACAGATGGCTACATTAAGGCAAAGCTGCAAGACATGATTTCTAAGCACGTAATGTACTTAGAAATAACTATCTTGTCAATACTAAGAAAGGCGTGCCAAATATTATTCGAGCATGTAATTTACTTCAAATGAGGAGAAGATGAAGGATATAATTCGTCCATCAAGAACTTTAAAGTGAGGATTTAGATGGTACTTTCTAGATTTCTAAGCATGTAGAAATCTCAAACATGTCAAACCACTGCAAGTACTGTCAAAAAAACAGTGAAATACCAAAAAACACTTGGCTAATTTTTCAGCAAGAACTTCAGAACCATCAAGTTTTCTTTTCAACATAAAAGTTTCAGGAATTTTCAGGTTTCAAGCCATTAAAATTATAGCAATTCAACCTTTCAATGATTTTCTATAAATAATAACAAACCAAAGTATAGATTACCTTCCTGGATCAAAATTTTCCACCCCCAGATCTTCATCCCAGAGAAATATGTAGTCATAAACAGACACAACAGTTGGATGCAGAAACCGTTTTGCAAACCACCTGAAAAGAGACGAAAATTGAAATTTTGTCACTGGCACACTGATGGTTCATTTTTCTGTCTGGTGATAAAATGGATTGATTTAAAATCTTTGCGAGTAAAATGACTAAAATTTGAATATTTGTAATAAATCCACTCTAGCATCTGCTAACAAGTTGCACCATGCCAAGTTTAGAAGTTCAAAGGAAAAAAGTTGCTGAAATTAAATTTTACCACTTTGTCTGGTTCTGAGCAACTATGTGTATGGCCCTCTCACTCCATTCAAGATCCCACCATCCATCCACATTGCCATCATAGTGGAATAGAATAACTGTGAAATTCTCTGGAAGAAACTGAAGTCAACAAAGTCAGGCAAATATGTGCAGTCCAGGACATTTTCAACATTCAAAAGGACAGAATGCAATACCTTTTGCACAATAGCATTGACATTATCCTTTTGCTTGATACCAACTGGCAGTGCCAACAAGTTGCGATTGCTGAAAACACCAACCTGTAATTTGATAACATTCAAGTAGACCCATTGTAATCTAGCAATATCATGAAATAATCCATTGTTGTCTACACAACCAAAAATAAGCACTATATTCAGAAAGAACACAGACGGACATGAAGAGTAGGGTTGGATGAGCATCTTACCTTTGACCTTGAACTACTTGTTGACCACAGAGGCCTTAGCTCCAAATCTGACATAGAGTGTTTGATACCCCGTGGTAAACCCTTCAACAGTCCAGAAACCAGCCCAGTTTCCTAGATGAGAACAATAGAAACAACTTATAACAAGAAACATATATCTAACCAAACAGAATATCCGGCTTCTGCAAGTGATAAATATGAAACAAGTGAACCCTACAGCTTGTAAATCAGTTATTGAACGAACGCAATCAACAAGGACAAACAAAGATTTCTAAGCTCTGAAAGGAGAATAAGAAAAAATATTTAGCATGTTTCTCTTTTAGCTTTCAAATATTACCTTGACCATGTCAATAGAATATAGTTTTGCCTCCATCTGAAAGCATTAAAGAGAGAAATAATAGTTAATAAACTCACCACCAGAAAGAAAACAAAAGAAGCAGGGGCCAAGAAGCATCATCAATGACAAAAAGTTGACAAATATGATGCAGATTTTACAAGGATTTCAGCTGACATCGACATTAAGAGCATAAGAAGAGAGCAGAAATTAATAACTACAGTTGAACTATATGGTTCCAACATGTAGATGTCAAGCTGTACTTGAACTGAAATGAATAACCATGAGTAAGATTCAAAGATCGATGGAACTGCAATACCTCTGTCTGTTGATATTGCAAATTTGTGGTCTTATACAATACAATCAAGAGTATTGAACACATAATAACCATAAACGGCTTCACTTTTGATCCGCTTTTTCCCTGCAGCAACATAATAGAAGTTGCAAAATTTACAATCATATCTTGGCATGTATGACAGTTTATGCAAAACCTCAATTTACCTAGCAGCTTTCAACTTAGAATAGAGATAAAATCATACCCCTTCTGGAAGAGCATTCTTTTTCTTGACAAGTGAGTTCCATGATTTAAATGTCTTCATAGACAACCAAGCATAAAAATATCGCTGTAAACTATCAACTGCAAGATGCATAATATAGAAAGTTAAATTAAGAAAAATCCCAAGATCAAGAATTGCATTCCAAGTGTGAATCACAAAGCCTTATTAGAAGATTATTAAAGTAAACTGCAGCAAGTATCCAATACCCACATTACTCCAAACCACAACAAAGGAAACCAAAAGTAACAATAATTTAAAAACAAAGGAATTAACATAAACTTTGCAATATCTTCCAGTTTCAAGCGCTTAACAATCAAAATCCAACTCCATGTGCCCAATATATCATATACACACTAAATAATCCTCTTTACTTTTTTGTCCCTGAGCGAAACTTCTGGTGAGCTTAAGAAGAACATTGGAAGTTGAAAGAGAAGAAAGCAAAGGCAGCTGAATTTAGTAACATGAAAAAACAAGTCAACAGAAACAAATATTTAAGAACATGCATGTGATTGTTTGTACACAAATTTGAAAAGAGACATCCTAAGTTTTGTGTAAGAAACCAACTGGGTAAAAAAGAATAACATTGTATCACGAAAATCAAACACAATAGACCTTCATAAAATGCTCTTAAAATTGGAAAAGCAAAGCTGATAAGCTGATAGAACATAAATCTTACAACACAATCTGAGGCTTCTGATCAGAATTTCTCAAGCCACAAGGACATAAGAAAGTTCATAAGCCAGTATTAACTGGATACTACTCTCTGTTTTTTGCTTGGAAGAAAACTAAATAACTCCATACTTAAAAGGCCTTTACAAAGCAATTAGAGCAACTCAATTTCTTCGAAAATAACGGGTGATTTTAGGTACCGGAAATGCGAGAAAAAAGATGGAGTTTCAAGAAAGATAACGAAAAAAACGCGTTTTTAGATCTAACAGAGGATTCCAGCTCCTTTTAGCAACCAATTTAGAGGAAAAAAAAACAAATATTACGGCTCAATAATTGTAGAACCGAAACGTTTCATATTCCAACATGTAGAAACAAAAAAACTGAAAAGGAAATGAAACTAAACTCTCAACTCATAAAACAGACAAAGCAGAGAGATCCCATTTAACAGTGTATAATACACTGGATTCTGTTTGGAGCTAACCTAGAAACGAAAATTTTTCCGGAAAATCTCAAGAACCCAGAAAAAGAAAATGGAAACCCACAAACCTGAAACGATAATGAGATGGTTTGTGCAGAGAGGATAGCTGGGGAAGATTGATTTGTTGATAACTACTACCACTCCAGATTTGATGAAAAAAACAAGAAATACCCAGAAAAAGGAAAGTGATATAATGATCAATGCGAGAGTATATAGAGAGATAAAGTGAGCTTCAGAGGGAGATTATAGGAAAAAAAATGGAGGAGGCGCCACGTTTGTTTGTGAAGAGAGAACTGAAAAGGTGGAAACTTAATTAATTAATTATTGCATTTGCATGAATTTGATCGAAGAGATTTTTTTTTTGGTTGGTTTTTGTAGCGAGAGATCCAACTGTTCCACACCAATTAAGTGTACAGACACCTCATTTACACACCAAACATGCACAACAATCACTTACAAAATCATCACCATTCGCCACCGTCTGCCACCTTGCTCCTCTTTTTTCTCCAAATTTGTTCAACTAACACCTGCTTCTTGTCTCTTCTGATCAAATTTTTTTTGTTCGAACTCGATTCATCAATTTGAGGTGATTTTTGGATGAAAAGTTCTTGTTTTTTTTGTTTATTTAAGAAATTTTTATACCATTTTTAACAAAACTATGTGACTTACTATATATTTTTATGTCATGATGAGATTTAGATTTAGATATAATATAAATATATATATATATATATATGTGTACGTATTTTTTGGTTTTTGCTTACATGTACATTGATAAATATAGTATATATCTTTTGGCTGGTAGGATACCATGTACTTAGTTAAATGACATTTTCTTAAAGGTAACAACTTTATGAGTATATATTTTTCACTTAAGAGAGAGAGAGAGATATATATATATATATACAAATGTATGTGTATAATTAGATGGTTTCATGATATGCTAATTAAAACCCATCTATCATTATTAGCATTTTATTTTAATGACCATTATTAATTAATCTACTCTTAAAATATATAGTTAACATAGATATAATATAATCTACTAAATTAGTTTCACTATATATTCTTTTAATTTTATGGTAATTATAATACATATAAATGAGAAAAACATCTACTTATATATATATATATATTGTAATCAAAAATTTTATTCCATGAAAAAATTTATTACTTCTCATATTTCTATTAAATTATTAGTTAAAATTAACATTTAAGAAAATGGGGTATATTCATTGTATGAATTACTTTTTCTCATTTAATTGGAATTCAAAAGTAATTAAATTAATCATAATTACCATTAAATGTATATTTATTTACAAGTTATTTCAAATTCATAAGTTGAGGTTGACTAAGTTTAAAGAATCATAAAGAATATTAATTAACCAAACTTTTTACTTCTAGAAACTAATAATCCTTGTTAGTATCATATGTATATAATTATAATAGATGAATTGAATTAATCTATTTATGACGTATGATGTTATTTGAATTCTATATATATATATATATATAAATAGTGATTGATAATGGTAATTCACATATATCATGTGAGTGATTATAGTGACATCTAAATTATATATGGATGCCAAAAAGCTGTTTATGAATATGATATTTCTATTTTCTTAGTTACATATATTACAATTAGTCTTATTTTCATTCTTTTTTATAATTATTTTTTAATTTTAATTTGGCAATATTAATAAAACATCTTCATTCTAAAGAAAAAAAAATATATATAATTTGAAATAGAGCATATTAACCTACATGGTAATTATATAATTAATTTTCTAAAATTTTTAATGATTTTAATAAATAAATTTACAAAAGAAAATTAATTAAATATTAACTTTAAATAAATTTAAAAAAAAATGATATAATTAAGTCGGTATGTATCTCATATATCATATTGTATATTTAACATTTAAACCATAATGCTGATTCGTGGGGGGTACAATCATTTGATCTTAATTTTCTCAAATATTCAAAGACTTGTGGCATTTTATTAATTAATTTATATTTTTTTAACAATTTGGACAACAGTCAAAATTCCTTTTTTTTTTTTTTGAAAACAGTAAATCAGTATATAATACATATATATATATATATATACACACCCACATATATATTTATATTTAGATTGTAGTTATTTAATCAATCGAGCACATAGATTCAATAATATATATATATATATATAATAAAATGGGGGTATAAAAATATTCCTCAATAAATTAAACCACTAGGTCTATGTATAATTTAATATTTGTAAACAAATAAATTAGTAACATAGAAAAACAAACACCTCTATTCCCAACACAAGAATAAACAAACAATTCCATATTATTTAAGAACAAGGTATGAAAGAATATGTATATACATATATATATATATAAAAAATAAAAAAAGTTCAGAAACCAAAAATATTAATTATTAAAAAATGATTAATTAAATATTAAATTGAAGCGAGAAAAGGTTGAATTGAGGATGTTGTATATGGATGTATTAGTGGAAGACTCAATAATTGTATTTTTAAATTAATTATTAATACAAGACTAATAAAAAATAAAAAAAAAATGTTTATGATGTCATTATAATAATTTTAACTAAGTATACGTAAAAATTTAAATTCAAATACATAAAAATATATTACGAAATGTAAAAATTTATACGAGTACACGAAAAGAACTATAAAAATATTTATAAGATATCGAAAACTAATACGTGGCTCAAACACGAGTAAAATAAATTACCACTCTAAGTTTAATACCTTGGTTAAATTTTCTACCTTGGCTAGTGCCAATGGATTATGAATTTCCATCAAATTTACTGGAGCTAATCTTCACTTCTGCTTGATGCAATATGCACTGTTAAAAAATGAGATTAAAAAAGAATTTCAGGATTTGGCTTACAACTTCCTTCTGCATTATTCAGAACAGAAAAAGAAACTATATACACAAAATACTCTACAAGACTACAAAAAACATCAAGGATAAAAAACACCCAGCAAGACCCATATTTCTCTCTCACAAAGATAACCGGGACTAAAACTGGGTTTAAACATGGAGGAGCAACAAGAACATTCGAGGTTACAACAGACTAAGTCACCTAGCTAGGCATCTCTTTCGTCCTCTTGTAGGAGTTCCAGCACCTGGGCTGCCACGTCGATTCCCAGCTTTTCTTGGTAAACCAGAAGCCTTCTTTGTAGCGGCTAAAGATTCCATTGATGGAGGAGAAACAGCACTGAATTGTTTTTTACCTCCGTTGGGAGTTCCACTCGCATCATTTGCCAACTTTCTCGAAGGTTTCTGGTTGACAGTGCGGATGCTTCTTGGTTTTGCAGGAGGTTTCCGCATGGTTGAGATCAAAAGCAGGTTTGGAGTGCTAGCCTTGGTGGTATTGCAGTCCTTGTAATGATGCCGGAAAGCTTTAATGAGAACGTCTCTGAGAAGTGCTGCAGATTTGTGTTCGCGAGTGTTCTTGGAATAAAAGACCAATGCATTGTTTGCCACCAGCAGCATATCCCGGAACAGCTCCTTCGCTGACACGATCAAACCATTGCTAATCCTTGATCTTATAGTGTCAAAATCCATATGCCGAAAGACCATTTTCTTGTACCTTCCTCTCTTCTGGGACAAACAAGTACAAAACAGAAATGAATCCAGTTAAATGAGAATCGAGAAGCTTGTTTTCCTGGAATGAAAACCTACTCTGGAATTCTAATACGATCAAATTCACCATACTAGACTTAATGCCTGTGTGGCCAAAATAGCAACCAAGCAGAAGAAAAAGTAATTTATAACGTATATAGCCTAAAATTTAATACTCCATACCTGGCTATCAAGCCTGCGGCAGAAAACAGAAGCACACTCATGCTGCACAATAGAATCATATATCCCCTTTAAATCATCCGTCCCACCCTGGCTTGAACCTCGGCTTTGATCATCAGTACCAGAGGGTTTGGCAATCTGACCAGAATAACCCCTTGAAGCACTAAGGACATCAGTAGCAGGGCCCAAAAAGTCACTTTCGCCAACACTCGCTTCCTTGACATCCTTCCTCTTTCTCTTCCCTCTTCTTTTCTTTACGGTAACCCCTTGACCCCCATATACAGTTTCCACTAACTTATCATTGCTCGAATCCTTTTCGGTTTCAGAAGGAAAACTTTCCAACTTTATCCCTTTTGCTTTAGCAGCTGTTGCAGCTGGAACCTCACACTCTGGCGACCAGTTTATCCGGGTCTGTTCAGTGAAACTACCAGCAGATAAAAGATCCTTAGATGTATCTTTA
Source organism: Carica papaya (assembly GCF_000150535.2). The sequence goes on along the minus strand of NW_019014665.1, from coordinate 1,123,524 downwards.
CTGGTATATTCAACACCCTCAGATTTTTGAAATGGCACTGGTGATTCTGTTTGACTATAATCATAGTCGACATTGCAATCTTCTTTTCTTTTAGCTTTTAAGGATTCAAGTTTTGATTCCAGAGACCTGAAACTGAAAAATGAGTAATCTGCAATACATATGAAAGAACTGCAACCTATGAACATGCCAACTGCAATAAGCAAATAAATTTTCTTCTATATCTAATACTTAAAGGAACTCCACTAACCAACAGAATGTTAAGATGTGGAGGATAACCAGAACTATTTTAGGAAAAAAATGAATGCTAAAAAATGACTTCATTTGTGTATCCATCTCTTAATGTTTTCATAAATTTATTTGTTTCAAACATAACTTTCAACAGGAAGTACAAAAATTTATGCCAAAAAGAATTCTAGATAATCTTAAATCATTTCTGCTTTCATAAAAAAGATTCATTAAAAGATATTTTCTTATCAAGTTTGGATAGGATAGCAGTAAATTACTCACCCAATTGAGTCTTCTGATTGCTCTAAAGCTCTTCGCAACTCAGCCATTCTTTGCTTTCTTAGCTCTTCAAACCAAGCTCTGGTTGTAAGAAAAAAATGGAAATGACTTCCTTTTTATAAATATAAACAGTGAAGTATATTGCTATAGGTACCAAGAGGGTGCTGCCCATGCAAGAAAAAATTTACATGCTTATCAAATTATTCACAAGGTTCGATAAATTCTGTATAAAACATAAGAAATGACTTCCCATGTTACTAATGGTTCATGAGTTGAGTAAATTAAAGCCAAAATCAAGCAAAATTTAGTAGTAATGAAAGTTCACTTACGTGCATCCCGAGTAACGTTGTTGCAAGTCTTCATATTTGGCCTTACACACCTGCAATCAGGATCTACTTTTATGATAATGAATGTAAAGAACAATGTAGAAAAAAATCTGTAGACAACATCATTTATAGAAAAAGTCCAATAAAGGAAGAAATCTTATCAAGCTCTTCGACTATCATGCAGACCAAATCATCGTTAACATGGTCAAAACTGATTGCTTTTATGAGCAAACCAACTTTCATAGTGATTAGTAAGTTGAGGTTAACATGCAAAAGTTCAAGATATGTCAAGAATACAGGTTTTATTAATTAAAGGGAAGGAAGAAA
>NW_019014665.1:1109226-1122152 GCF_000150535.2 Carica papaya | reverse complement strand
TTCAGAGTTACCAATCACTCCGAGAAAAAGAAAAAGTATTGGTCATAGTGCTTCGATTTAGCCAACAACAAGTGCAGCAGGAAAATGTTTTCCATGTGCCCAAGATGAAGAAGACTTTGATATCAGCACCACAACTCACATTCTCAGGTAATTACATGGCCTTTGGACCCAAAAACGTGAAAGTATACAGGAGTCTATAGCCAACTACTTCACCAATCGTGGAAGGAAAGTGATTGGAGTAGTCTCTGTAATGTCAGCACAAACAGCTTAGATAAGACTCAGAAAATTAAGATAATAATTTATGGCAAGCACACTCGGGACGTATGAGCTATCATAAACTAAGGGTAATGGTGAAGAGCTATGCTCAAGAGACTTCCTCAACTGGAGATTTGTGAAGACACTGCATGTGCAGGTTGCCAGTATAATAAAGCACATCAATTACCACAGGAAAAATATAAAGTAAAGAAGCCTCTCGAGTTGGTCCATTCAACATATTTGGTCATGTAAGGCAATCATTTATCATCAGGCATCGATACATGATAACCTTCATCAGTGATTTCTCAAGGTACATATGGATGAACTTTTGAACGAAAATCAGAAGCCTTAAGTTTAAAGGGCTCAAGGAAAAGTTGAAAATCAAATAAGTCAAAGAATTTAGTGTCTTCATACCAATAAAAGGAAGAAAATATAATTCACATTTCACAATATCTAGAAGACTGCAAGATTAGAAGGCAATGGATCCACATACTCCATAATAAAATTTAGAAGTAGATTCCAAAAGTAGACATCTTGCATGGATATGAAGTAGTATTTTGCATGCAAAGAACGTGCCACCTCAATTTTTAGGCAAAATGCACGAGGACAGCTTACCACATACAACAATGGAGTTTGCTTCCCCTTCGAGAAGTTATGGGAAACGAAACCCACAGTAACTCATTTTCTGATATTTAGATACATTTGCTAGGTTTTTTGTACCAATCAATACTGCATTAAGTTTGACAAAGAGGATTTGATGCATATCCGTGGGTTATGATAATCAAAGAAAATAGTGGAAGTGTTGCAATTTTGTAACAAGGATATGTTATACCTCTCGACATATGGTGTTCAACGAGAACTTGTTATGGTGGTCTGCCAAGCAATAATGCTTCCAAATACAAAGGATATTGAAGAAAAGCCTCGAAAAAAAAAATTAAAACTGAAGAGGCTAGCAAGAAGTCACCTGAAATGGATTTATCTTCCTGGTGAACAAGAGTAGATCAACAAACATCAGCGGATGTGTGGCCTAAACAATTTACAGAGATTCAAGGGAGTGAAGAAGTGAGGGAACTTGGTTTCCAACCAAGAAGATCTATAAGGCAACAAAGACCAGATCCCAAGTGTGCCAACGCAACAGTGGTTGAAGGAGAGAAAATAAAAGAACCAATCACATGTGAGAAGGTATTCTTATTCTTAGGTAAGGAATAAAGAAAAGCTATGGAAGAAGAAATAGAAGCCTTGAAACAAAACGAGACATGGGAATTGGTGCCAAGACCTACTGAAGTAAACCCCATGTCATGCAAATGGGTTTATAAAATAAAGAGCAAATCAAATGGTGCTATTGAAAGATCTGAAGCTCTAATAGTGGCTCGTGGATTCTCACATTAGCATGGACTTGACTAGTCATTCAGCCCATTAGTGAAGATCACCACAACCTGTCTTATTGGCATTAGCTGCCAATAAGTCATGGAAGCTTTATCGGATGAATGTAAGGAACATATTCCTACACGGAGAACTGGATTGAAAATATATATGGAGCAACCTCAAAGATTTGAAAGCAAAAACTCAACCAAGCTATGCATGTAAACGATAGAAGGCACTATATGGGTTAAAGCAAGTACCAAGAACATGATACAGGAAGATATCAGAGTTCTAATCCAATGTTGTTTCACAATGGTACCAGCCAACTCAAGCTTGTTCATCAAGGCCAGAGATGATAAGTTGGCAACACATAAATCCACCAAGACAATCTCATCATAACTGAATATGATGAAGCAGAAATTTGGAAACTGGACCCAACTTATCAATATGCTTCCAAATGAAAGTTCTAAGTGACTTATTACATTTCCATGGTCTTCAAGTTGAGCAAACCAAGGAAAGACTTTTCTTAAGTAAGCACAAATATGATAAGGATCTCTTAGAAAGGTATGGGATGCTTGAGTGGAAACACATCCTGAACTCCGGTAGAGTCACCTAAGACAACGCTCGACTGAAGGAAGATGAACAGGTACTTTTGTCAGGAGCCTAATCCATCTCACATTAACAAGGCCATATATCTCATAAGTAGTGAGCATAGTGACCAGAATTATGTATAAAATAAAGAAGTCTCACTTAGGAGATGTTCTGAGAAGTCTATGCTACATCAGAGGTAAAGCTATTTCTCAGTGCAGTAAAAGACAACAAAGATATCGATGTCTAATACCAAAAGTCGAATATAAAGCAGCAGCCACAACTAAGCCCAAGAGTCTACATGGTTGAAACAACTCAAAGGATCTTAATCAGCCAAATTAATTACTCAGTACAGCTACATCGTGAAAACGAATCAGTTATAGACTGGTATAAACACATATATGTTCTGAATTTTCTATATAAATATATATATGTTGAATGCATGCATAAACAGTTATTCAAAGGCTATGAAGGGAAGGAAAAAAAAGTTCATGAAATATGCATGTCCCTATCCTTTCATCTATATAATTATCAAAATGCAAAAACAATTCCAAACTTTCTAATTACATACTCATGAGACCCTTTTCTTATTTCATGCAAACTAGTTTTCCAATCCATGTCAATAATTCTTTTTCATGATATAATGACACGGCCCACCTCATGCAAAAGATTATCTAGAAATAATTGTGTATGATTTGACCCAAATTATTTAATAACACAATTTTTTTTTTTTTTCTCAAAAAACCATATTTTCAAAAAGTAAAATATTTATTTTAAAATTAAATTAAAAATATTTAACATAACTCAGAAATGTACAAGCTCCTTGTAAAAGAAGAGAAATATGACATTCATTGGAGGGTAATTTGGACATTTAGAATGCCTAGAAAAGCTATAGAACTTTTGACTTTACAAAATTTAAGAGACATACAAATATACACTTTCAAATTATAATCGAAATCAATTAAGAAACATTAAAACATTAATTTCAAAATTTTAATTAAATTTCAACCAATCTATTATTTATGTTGTCGAGTTTAAATTTCAATATGATCAAAACTTATAAAAATATACCCTTTTAAAATATAATAAAAAAACAATTAAGAAACACTAAAAACATTAATTTCAAAAATCTACCTAGATTTCCACGAGTCCATTATTGGGTATTCATGTTCTTGTTCATATTTAGGAGCTTAAATTTCATTGGAGATAAGACTAATATATTATCTTATATTTAAAAAGTTAAAAAAAAAAATTCAAAAATCCGTAATTCATGCAATCCAAACATGAAGACAAAATAGATACTTGGGGGATTATTTAACAGAAAAGTATCTAATTAGGATTTAAATACAAATAATTAAAATATTAATTAATCAAAACAATAACCTCAGGAGTAAATGTGTAAGGGCGACCGGTGGCGCGCGCCCGGAGCTCCGCTGCGACGACGTTCCAGTCTCGGGTTCCGTGCCGGAGAATTGCTCCGCCCAGCAACAGCTCCTCCCACGTGCCCCACCTCCTCGTCACCTCCGTTCCCATCACCACCACCATCCTCCACGTGGACCGCCTTCAACCAACCACCCTTATCCAACGCACCCCCGGCGCACTCTAGCCATCCCCGCGATTTCGAATTACGAGAACCCAAAACTAGAAGACAGAAAAAAAAAATTAAAGAGAAAAAGATAGAATCCGAGAGCTTCTTCTGTCTTTTCAGGGGCTTTGTTCGGACATAAACAAGAAAAGTGAAAAGAGAAACCGCTTCTGGGTAAAATGGAAAACCTGGTAAAGACTGTAAAAGGCAGAGATAAAGGCGGTTTTAGGGTAGGGTAGGTAAGTAAAGGCGGTTTTTTTTTTTTTTTTCGGGAGAGACGACAGGAGATTTTGGGTGTTTTCTTTTTTATTTATTTATTTTTTCTTGATATTCTTTAATTTTTTCAAAAAGGGTATTATTTATTTATTTCCTGCTAAAGAAAAAACAAAAGAAAAAGTAATTAAAAGCGTAAGACAAGGGGTTGACGGATTCTACACTAGAGAGGGTTTTAATCGAAGAAGAATAGCAAAACAAGAAGGTTTATTGTTTTTGGTTAGTAAAGATATGGTATTTAACGTGCAAAAAAGATAAAAATGGTGTTTGTTAAGGGAGAAAATCGTGGAAAATGAAAAGACTAGGAATCTGGTTTTTGTGTTTATATACAATATATATATATATGTATATGTATATATAGAAAGAGAGAGAAGAAGAAGAAGAAAAAATTATATAATTTTGTTAAAAAGTTTTCTTTTTTTCCTTTTCGGATTTGCTTAATAAACCAAGGGGCGTCTCTACTTGCTGGCAAGATTGGATTTGCCTTTCATTTTCGCCACCCTACAATATCCACTTCTTTCTTTTGAAATTACACCTATACCCTTACATATTTTTTATATTTACATTTTTTATTTTTTTTTAATAAAAAAATTACACTTTGTTACATGCTTACAAAGTTTTTTAATAGTACTCTTTTATCTAAATTATTATTATTTTATTTTATTATTGTTACCGTAATTATTAATGATTTATTTTTTAATTTAATAAAAATTAAAAAATTATCTTCAAATTAGATATCATAATGAAATCTAGTATTTTAGGAATTGGCAATTTTCTTCCTGAAAATTTACATTTTCATCTTCATCAATCGTAATTATAATTATATAATTTCTCATTTTATCGATGTTAATTAATTAAATAAATTTAAATGTTATGATATTTTTAAATAAAAATAATAATTCAAACTCAAGTACTATTTTAAATTTATTTATAAAAAATATTATTTATTTTATTTTATCTCAAGTTACTTATTTTGACTTATAAATCAAAGTGGATTATAAGTTTATCCCCTGTATAAAATTGTCATTCCTTGAATAGTCATATATATTTGACATAATTATATATAAATAAATGTATGTTGAAGTTGAAATATAAGCTTATAAAATAAAATAGTCGAATGACCAAAAAATTAATTTTTTAAGACATATTGCGACATTTTTTTCAAATAATATTTAAATTACGTTAATCAAGTTGTTAATTACGATTAATTTAAAAATTTTATTCGTCCTTATAAATTTCTGATTTGCCAATTAGCGGGCCCCACAAAAAGGCCCCTGAGGAAGACACGTGTCCTGCTCTTGTACCAACCACATATGCAGAATGTGGCCAACAATGTATTATAGGAGGTCCCACATGCCACCTTTCTTATCACGTGGCATCTTTCCTGCCACGTTGCATTTTTGCCACGTGTCGTTTTTTAATGAGATGGCGACGCCCTTTTCGGCATAATCCACTCTTGGTTTCTGTGCCTCTGCGTTGGGCTATCAGATTAATAATAATAAAATTATTTTCTCAAAAATAAAATTATATTTTATATCCCTATAAAATATCGATTTTACTATTAAGCCCCTCAAGTCCTTAACAAAACCCTTTTTCCTCCTTTTTTTTCTTCCATTAATTAAACTTTTTTTTTTTTTTTTAGTATAATATAATATATAGAAAAATTAGATAAGGTAAAAGCCAAAATTAATTCCCTAATATAGCATTGGGTTTTAATTTTTGTAAACTGGGAATTTTTAATTAGTGCTAATTGAGAGAATCTGTGTTCTTGAAAAATGGTTTACCAATTGGATGAACATTCATTCTAAAGAGTGAAATAATGCAAGAGAAAGTACAGGTGGTGGACCAGTTTTGAAGAAATTTATACATATTTCATTTCACTGATAGAACTTCAGTACACATATACCTGCAAGTACTTACATTCATACAAAGAGTAGAATGCTGACAAGACTCTTCTGTGTAATATCAAAGAATCATAATATCGAGTTCCAATGTACAACCAGATCGCTAAGAATGGGATGATGAGTTCTTCCATCTTCAAGATCACACAGCTGAAACAGCTGCAAATGATGGTACTTTCATTCTTTGGATGAACTCTCTTCTAAGATGACCTCACTCTTTATTCTAGATGCCGCTCTGTATCTTCCAAAGAAGTAGCCAGCTGCAGGATGCAGGGATTTGCAATGCAAAATTGTGAGGTATGAGAAATGTGTAGCAGAAAAAAGCCTCTTGTATCATATACATATCCGGTTAGAGGGTACCGGTCTGGTTAGGCCACTCTTTTGCACTTTAAAAAATCTTGTATGCATGGCACGGTCAACTACGATTCTTGAAGAACTAGATTCAATTCTTGAGCTTTCTTTGCCAGCATACCACCCTTCCTGCAGAATAACTTAAGAATTTATTCTTTTTGCTTCCATGATCATTCAGGCTAACCCAGGTCAAGACTTGAAAGCAATAAATGCATAAGATTCAAAGAACATTGTCAAATATAATTAAATAAAAGACAATGGAATCGAAGCTTCTAAGGGATATACCATCTCTATGGAATTTGGAAACAAGCAGTTATAACTTGTATCATGTAACTAGCAGAAAATCTTTTAGAAGATTTTTGACATGCAAGAATGCGGCTTAAGAATATGGTAATTCAAAAATTATCTGCCCCGAAAGGTAAACTGAAAGTTTCTAGAACAGTAATTTGTTCGACATGATTAGGATAAGTGGACAGATCTACATGACAGTAAGATCCATGGAGACACTTGCATGAAGTTAGACATACTGGTGCAGTCATACGAAGACATCACTTGCATTATATGTCATAAGAGGTTTCCTCATATAGAATAGTTGTATGTACAGCTTTTCAGTAGAACAGATTATGGTATTACTAGTTTTGCATAAAACTAGATTTTTACGGCTTTCAAGTGCTTAAAAAAAATACAAATATAATAGCTTTTTGCAGGCTCGGTAAGCATCCCTTCTTTATCATCTCTTTCTCAAAATTTTTCTTTCTTCCATGTAATGCTTTTCTAGTCATCCCTTTTCCAACAGCCTTCTCTTTCTATTTCTCTCTTCCTTCCACTCTTCTCTTCTCTCAAATGACAACTAATCCAATTGTGTTCCTATTATCCAAGGCAAAAATTAAAACAGCCACACGCTATAATTGGACATTACAATCACAATACCAAAAGCATTAACCGACTAAACCTATCTCCTTTCCTTGTTGGACATGTGAGCATGTGAAACCCTTTTGAGTAGGAGTCTTTGTGCATGTGATGGCAGGAAAGAAGTTTTAGAATGTCGAGATCACTTTCTCTCGCACAAGTACAAGGATTTCAGCCACTCAGCATTTGGCAACTAATGTTAAGAGCTCACTCATCCTTTGTGGCTATTCAGGTATCTCCACGGGGAACTCATGTTGTTTATCCACTCTTCTCCAATAGCTATTCATTTTTCAAGTTAAATAAAAATTCTCACCAATGGAAAAGTTATGCATCTATTTTTAAAGTTCGAGCATTTTGTTTTTACTAGTGAAAAATTTATGCAGCAGTTTAGTCAGATACCTTTAGCCTTCAGGGGTAAAGTTAACAATTCAAGATTGTGAGCTAACCTTACAAGTTCAGGAAGATTTTTCTTAACTTTCTGCATCTCCATAAAGCACTGATTGCAACATTCTAACCTGTGTTCAGAATTTTGGGTGGAAAGAATAAGTCATTGAACAACTTTTTTAATTTTACAGCAAACTGAAAGCAAAATCTAGGTCTTAAAGCTAATCAACGTAACCTTTGCTCAGCATGTAGGTCAACACCGACAACTCGAGGTGCTGCAATGGTAGAGCTTATAACTGGGCCAAAGACTGCCACAAGCTTCAGGAGCATCTCCAAAGAAATATTTGCATGCCTGGACATTCACAATATTTATATAAGAATTAAGATAATCAAATGTTTATTAGTCCTCGTAAATTCAAAATGACAAATATCTTGTTCTCTCCTGCCAGAGTGCGTAGGTATGAGCAGCCCTTGAAACAAAAATGGGTAGACACCTTTCCAGATGCATATGGAAAATAAATAGGAGTAAGAAAAGAAAACAGTCTTGAAATTGAAATGTTAAAACAGTGAAGGACTTTGATCTACTCATCAATCTTTCCATACTCATTTTTTCTAGGCAATTGGATAGTTATATGAAAAAAGATTATTAATGAATAAATTCATGTATCATCATCGGGTATAAAGCCGATATTTATACAGTTTACACAGACAATCCTATCAAACTAGTAAATGGTTATTAATTAAAACCATGTGTAAGTCTTGACAAAATATTTATTAGTTATCTTTATCCTACCAGGCCTCCAAGCTAAGTGGGTAATATGCAGATTATGAATGAATTCTCTCATGTATTATTAAGGGTATAGAACTGGTATTTATACAGTGTAGACGTACAAGCCTGTTAGAAGAGTTATAACAGATGCTAACTAAAACTGTACATACTAAGTCTTAGTAGAATACCATTAGTTATTCTTGTCCTATTATATGTAAGATTAGACCTTTTATGTCTTTTGTTTTCATTTTATGTTTTTCGGAAAGGTTGATGTCAAATCAGATTTTGTTGGTTCTAACAGGAGCTCACAACCCAGATTTGGAAGTGGTTGCTATAAAATGGAACAAAATCCCATATATTATATACTACAACTGGCAGTAAGAATATTATTGACCAGTTACCTTTCAGTCTTGCTATCTATTAAGCCTGAAAGTACAGGCAGCAAGCAAGAAAATAGATCCAACGTGAGAATCTCCATTTTCTCCATTAGGACACTGACCACATCTGCTTGAACCTGCAGCAATTATTGATATTTAGGAAGAAAGGACACACAATATAAACCTCCAGTTACTAGGTGGAACAACTAAAACAAACTTAAGAACAAATATGGAATTTTCGAATAAATACATACAGAATGGTCTGGCAGCTTCCTCAGGGCACCAATAGCTCCTTTAATATCATTTCGTTCCCAAAAATGTCTTACAACCTGAAAGTTCACGATGAACCACTTTAAGTTAATATTTCAGGTTCCCAGAGAAATATGGGTAGGGAAATTTGTCAATGCAAGCGGATACTATACTGCTAGATATAGAGTGGCCACGATCAGCTCGCAATCAGAAAACCAGTACAAAAATACATCTCCAGCTGATTTTACCTGCAATTTTGTCAGCCGGGACCGGAGGGTACTTAAGAATACATCATGAGTTTGCATCAGACTTTCAGTAAGGTCCACATTGTTAGCAGTCGTTAAGTCCCTTCCAGAAATTTGATCTGCTCCCTTCTGCTCATCATCAAAGATTTAAAAATAATAATAATAATAATAGTGTACACTGAAAAAACTTATTTGTTAAAATGAAATTGCAGCTTGATACTTGGGTTTCAGAAGACATTTTTTAGCTAAGAAGCAGATGACCGGCATGCTTTAGATAAGTGGATGAGTGGCTTGTAGAATTTTCAACTAAGAAGTAAAACAAGAATCTTGGAAATATGGCAAAGTTTGTTTGAGGGAAAATCCTACCAGTGTGGTTGGTATTGTATCCCTTTCAGGTACTACATGGTGCATCATATTCTTTGCCTGAGTCGGTGTTACATGTGTGGCCAGATTCAGAATCATACTAGTTGGCCTTTCCCGGGTCATACTCATTGATCTATTCCGGGTCATAGTAATCGGCTGATTCAGGGCCACACCAGTTGGCTGCTTTGGTACTGTACTAGTCGCCTGATTTGGTGTTGTAGGTGGAATTGATGTCACATAAATTGTTGGTTCTGATGTCACATTAGATGCCTGGCTTCGGGTCGTGATAGTTTGCTGATTTTGCATAATACTACTTGGGGGAGTTGCTGTCATACTCGGTTGGATTGATGTTGAATAAATTGTATCATTTGTTATCATATTAGTTGACTGATTTTGTGTTGCAATAGTTGTCTGATGTGGGGTTACATCAGCTGCTTTATCTTCATTGGCATTAAATTTCTCTCTTCTTTCAAATCTCTCAACCAGAGTACGTGTCCGTCCAGGAACAACTGCAACTGCAAACATGGTAATTGCTAAATAATCAACCCCCATTTAGTATACATCAAAAAAACTAAAACAGCTGAGAGAAATGGCAAACCTCCATTGACGAACTTAACAGAGTTTGTCTCTTTGGTGCGGTCATCACCTAACAACAAGAAATCTAATATAAAGCAATCCGTATTGTACTCGATAAATCAAGCATGTGATTTAGCTAATAAAAGGAACAAAATAAATCAAGAATAACATCTGAATAGGAAAGCAAAAGATTGACGACTTTGGAATATAATCAGGAAAGGAGGGAAAGGAGTCGCAACTTGACAACAGTAGGACAAATAGAATTTTATTTTGGCATTTCAATCAAAAACTTATCATAAGTATAATCTCAGTTTAGGAGAAATAAGGAGGCGAGGAGGAAAAGGTAACTAGAAGAATAAATTACACACTACCCAGAGTTGTTCCGTAAACATGCAACACTGGCATAGAAGAACTACTTACAATCTACTTGATTAGTGGGAGCCTGTGGTGATAAAACTTTTTCAAACTTCTCTGTCACGCTCTTAATATCAGAAACCTTCTCATCACAGGATTCTCTAGCTCCGTCCTCCAAAACAAGAGATTTTGGATTAATTGCACTATCTGATTCACTTTTTGCATTGCCAAGAGTTCCGTCAGCAGCAACTGACAGCTTTTCAACATCAAGTTTAGTACTTGATGGTCTCCGCGTATGAGCTGGTCTTAATAGCATGCCTGGTTTGGTCCTTGAGAAGGTGATAGATTCTTTTCCAGAAGTAAGAGACTCTTTCCCAACAGGAATATCCCGAGGAACAACAGTAGTTATGGTAAAAGATTTATTAACTCCTTGTCCAGTAGATTTTGCGTGGACTCCTACTGAAGCACTCTTCTTCTCTGCCATCAAGTTATTGATCTCCTCAGAATCCAATGATGGGACTGGCTTTGAAGAATTCAGAGATCCTGTTCTCCGCAAAACAGCAGGAGCAGGAGGTCCACCAGAAGCTTTGCAAAAAAGGAATATCATATTAGAAAAACAATACATCTAAAAAGTGAGAAAGCAGAAAAATATATATTACAAAACCTTTAATTTTAATATCCAAACCATATTCCAATGGGTATCTTTGTGCTCACTATATGTTTGCATGTACATATAAAAATCTTCGGGAGTTCTATTATAGCTTTAGTTAGGCTTAACCACAGATTGATTTAGAAAACCAAACCCCTAGCTCCAGCTTTTGTAAGTATGAACTTTAAGGATCACTTAATAAGCTCCTTTTCAATCAAGCCAAGTTAGAGAAAGACAACAGCTGAGGCCAGTGTTTGCACAAACTAATTTCCTGACACAAGTTGGACTACAGTAGTTACTGAAAGCATGGATCACACTGCAGACTCAACTGCTCAAGGCACTTGGTGAATTATGTTAAAGCAAAGAGGGATTATCGAAGTAATTTCATTAAGACATCCAGAGATACGATACTAGATGAATGTAGCAATTTTGGCCAGAAGAAAAGGAACCCAATCCTCCTCCACCACAAATGGCATATGTAATGCTTTAAGACCTTTAGATTTCTGCTAACTATATCTTTCTTTCAGAAAAATTATCGATTAAATGCAAAGATCCTGACTGTTTCTGTTGAATTTTTCTTGAAAGAGATTTTTTAGTTTTATTACCCTTCAATTGGGAGACAAAAAACAAGCTGTGCCGAAACCAATAATCACCTCGTAAAAATCGACATTTTATAAAAATAAGTCTCCAATATGAAGTTGCAGGATCAGTTAATGTTCCACTCCTGTGGATGTGACCCTGCTGGTGATAGACATTCATATAAACCAGTAAAGAAAACCTTCAAACATGAGACTTTATGACTAACAGGCACAGACTAATGTACAAAGAGTCAAAAAATGGAAAACAGAGATACTCACAGTCTACATATATGTTCTTTATCTCTTTTGTTTCATAATCAGGAGACATGCATCGCAAAGTAGATGTTGATCTAATCTCACTCCCTCCTTTCTCTGAAGAATGATTTCCCAGGAGATTAAACTTACTCTCCAAAGAGTCAGTTTTCTCGACATTGGAACCAGTTCCATACGGCTCGATAAGCTGACAGCAAAAATATATATATATATATTGAGAGACTAACACTTCTACTCAGGTTCACCAAGTTACTGAAATGTGTAGGGATTTAATAAGCGAAGTACTGGATACCGATATGTCTGCTACCCAAACTCCAACAGAGTTCCTATAGTACGAGCAACCCAAAAGTTTTCCTTCATTAATGCAGAGGTCACCAAGCGTTGACCATCCCATATCGACTGTGTCATGGCAAACTACTGGCTCCCATGAGTAAACCTGTAATTCATAATTATGAAAAACCCAATATTTATGTTCCCTTCCAGTTCCATATATACACTCATTAACTTTCAAGGGCAAATAATCAAGACCTTCAAGCCATCGTCCAGTCCACAAAACAGACTCCTACCATCAGGGTGAAAAGTAATTGTTTGAACCGCTGCAGCCTGGAAATGCAAAACACGTTTATTTTAGGGATGCGCGATGAAGAGTGAGTTATCACATCAGTAATTAGTAATGCAATGAGGAAACACCAAAAAGGAAATCCAATTTTAGTGTATGTCAATTATTTTTGTCTTTGATTTTTGTGCATCATGCTTCCTGAATTTTATTTTTGAAAATTTATTTATAAATTTTTAATTACCCTTAGTGCATCTCTTCTATACTCCTCATGATGAGAATTCCATTGCCATCATAATCATAATCCAAACCAGTGTTTACTTTTGTAA